>JAHHFK020005848.1:735000-907285 GCA_024533555.2 Aedes koreicus
TTACACAGTCCCAATTCGTGAAAAATGTTCAAAACCAATACAGCCTCTGGAAAATTACAATATTTTTTACTTCAACCAAGAAACTCAATCGGACAGAAAAGAAAAATTCCTTTCAGAACTAAGTTTGGACATCACACCCAGTTACATAACAGACAAACTAAAAAAAAATATGCACGAAATACAATGACATATTCGCATTATAAACCGATACTTTAATTTGTAACAACTTCTTTAAACAGGGAATCAACTTAAATGACCATAGTCCCGCCTACATTAAAAACTATAGAACACCAGAAGTGCACTGATCGGAAATCAACAACCACGTAACAAAAATGTTGAAAAAACAAATCATCTAACCATTCATTTCCCCATACAACTCACCTGTATTACCAGTTCCCAAGAAATCTTTGAACGGCGATAAGAAATGGCGTTTAGTAGTAGATTTCAGACAACTTAATAAAAAGGTTATTGCAGATAAATTTCCATTACCTCGAATAGACGATATTCTTCATCAATTGGGTAGACCTAAATATTTTTCAACGCTCGATTTAACGTCAGGAAAATATGTTATAATTTAATTTTATTTAATGAGTGTGTGTAAAAAATAACAAGAAATGTTATTTTGATTTCAAATATAAAATGAACAAGTCAATAGTTGACTATGTATATATGCGTGTGTATCAGGGTTCCTACAGTCATTAAAGAAAAATTAAAGCTATTACATTTTCTTCTTTAGTTCCGAGTATATTAATGATTATCTTCTTTTCAATCTTTTTCAATCCAGTTGTGAATGTGATCGAATACCTGAAATTGGTTATAACGGTTCTGAATCCAGTACGAACAGAACAGCCCCTCCAGTATATGTATTAGATGTATGATGGTTAATGAATATAATCACGCGTTTGACGTGATAATTAATCCATTGGCGCGAAACACAGTTCCACATGTGCTCCACCACATCGAAGCTAAACGGCACAAAATAAATAAAAGAAACACTCGCTGCAAATTATGACAGCCTCATTGAAATAGCTTTGGTACGCAGATGCACTGAATCGTGGTTGAATACCACCACAGTTTTCTTTCAGTTTTCTCACAGCCGATCGTTTGGATCACGCGCAAACATCCCCCTCCTGTACTAGGAACTAGAGCGTTACCCAGTGCTCACTCGATGGTGCTGTGTTGTCGCAAACCACACTATGGCAACGTGGCGCTCCCGCCCCACATGGCTTGCTTGCTTGATTCGCGTTGAATTGCGACAAGGCGTACATTCGCGCCTGGCCGCTCTAAGGTAGCATAGTAGAAAAGAGCTGTTCCAAGTGAGCGAGAGACCCCACACACTGTACTGAGAATATACGTCAAAACCGTCCACTAAGCTGCTGCTAACCGGTCAACGACGATGCCCCAACCACATGACGTACGGTTGCGAAAGATTTAAAAAGACCTCGACAAGTGGAATTTAAGAGGTCTCGGTACTAGGATGCCAGGAAGACTGAGAGATTGCAATTTTTTCCAATTATGTTAGCAAAGCAGTAGTGTGTGTAAAATTCGAAATGCATCGCTTGCTTCGTGACGTAGACACACAGCTGGTGTGCAGTTTATTTGAAATTTAGTTGTTTCAACTAGTGCTGTAAACAGTCATTTCGCTACAGTTTAGTTCGATTCACTTGCCGAAAGAATGTACATTATTCCAAAATATATGTTAATATGTCGAACTCACATATTCGAGTTAGATATTCGAGTTAGAGCATTTATGGATTGTTCAATAACGTTGTGGGACTAAACAAGCATAACAATTTCATCATCAGATTATCGGATTTAGCATCTGAAATGTGTTACTGGTTGCAACTATTGATACGGGACGCTGTATAATTTTTGATGTCTCCTAAGACTTGTTCGCGACAAAATCTAGACAGATTAATTGTGCATTATTAGTCATCTTAAAACTAATTACAGTTACTTAATTAGGCTGCATGAAGAAACTACGAACTTTTGAGTTTACTCCAGTCATTAGAGTCTATGCATACTTCTCTGCAACCGATTTAGCTGCTTTTGTCCAAGATTTTTGAGATTTTCCTATAATAGTAGCTTGTTGTTATATTGAGAGAGTTCTCTCTTCACGAGAGCCCAATACCGCTCGATAGGTTGCAACTACGGGCAGGTGGATTCGCCTCTTTCGGTACAACAAGGACTCCATTCGCTTTAAACCATTCCAAAATATCTTTGGCGTAGTGACAAGATGCCAAATCAGGCCAGAATAGCGAGGGAGCGTCGCTTCTTTAGGAATTCTTCATGGTATATTTCCTTGTTTACCGTTCCGGTAGTGACGAAGCTTTGGCTTGCTCGACCACAGGTGCATATTGCCTGCCAAACCAAATATTTTTTGGGAAACTTGGCCTTTTTTCGTCCTGAAATGCTCCTCTACGCCGTTCCGTTTCATGGCGGTACACGCTAAAAATACGTAGTTATAACAATCAAAATGGGAATTAATTCAACTAACATTTTGTTTTGAATATAGACCAATAAAACTGATGAATTGATTTCAATAAAATCATTGAGTTGAAATAAAACTTCATGCTCTACAGAATTGAACATCGTGTTTAATTGTTCAAAACAAAATGTTTCTTGAATCAACTAAACGCATTTGTAGAATTAATAAACATTGATGAACTAATACAACAAAACCATTGAATTGAGCTAAAACTTCATGTGTTATAGAACTGAAAGGCGTGTTTGATTGTTAAAAATAATTATTTATTTCCACATTTTGGCAGGATATCGTGCCTACTATGGACTCCGGAAGTCGCTCCGGTCAAATAAAAATCGCCGTGGCAAAAAGTTGACCATCTACAAGTCGCTGAGTAGACAGGCGGTTCTCTACGGTCATAAGACATAGACTATTACCGGGAAAAATCAACGTCAGCACTGAAATTTAAATTATTTGAGAATAACTCGCTGTAAATCTATGTATCTATCTATCTATCATATTATAGTATATTATAATTAAACTTACATTAGGAAAACTATCGGAGGCAGAGGCAGAGCTAGAAATTTGCCATGTCGTCGGCATTGAGAAACTTATACAATAACAATATGCATGATTGGTAGGCTAACAGTATGAAAAGTGCGCTCAAAAATATGTTGCTAAAACAATTAATTAATTATTTGAGTTTAACTATAATTTTTGTGTGGCGTGTGCTAACGTAAGAACTTATTACACTCGAGAGACGCGACGCGAGACAGGACACAACACTTATTGTTCTTACAAAACGTAAAAAGGGGTTTAAATTTACCTTTTTAGTCGACCGGTTTCGGGCTAGATGTTGCCCATCTACAGGACGATGTCCGACTGGTTACGAAGTACAATACTACAACAAATATTCATATTGTGTTACAATACATGTCGAGCGAAGTGAAACAATATTCTACTGGGATTCCAGTTTCGTCAGATGAAACAGAGAGGAAATTATTGGAGCGTCGTTTTCATTCATCAAAGGCTGAGTTTAAACATAAATGTGGTTGTTTTACAACAAATATTATTTAAATTAATGTAACAAAGCAGTGATTACTTTAAATAACTTTATGGATTTGACTTGAATAAAATTTTGAATTGATTTGGAACTCTTTTAAGCTTTGAAACAAATAGAAACCTTGTATTGAATAACAACAACATATTTTGTTGATTCAAAACAGAGTGATTTCTCAGGGTGAAAAAATATTTTGTTTGGACAATAAATCAATCATTTGAGTTTAAAAATAAATGTGATTGTTATTAACAAAATATTATTTATATTAACATCACTAAGCAGTGATTACTTTGAATAGTGTTATTGGTTTGATTTGAATGAAATTTTGAATTGATTTGTAACTTTTTTTATGAACTGAAACAATTAGAAACCTTGTATTGAATAGCAACAAAATATTTTTTGATTCAAAGCAGAGTAATTTCTTTTCGTGTATTATTTACTGTTCCAGAAAGTATAAGCACACTTTCAAAATAACAAATAAGTCATGTTTTTTTAGTTTTAATAATTTTATTTGGCAAATCATATTTGTATTTGTGTTTTATATGATATTTTACTCTCGTTTCATGAAAATATTTAATCATAGCCAAGACTCCTAACTTTTCCTTGAACATGACCAATTAGCTTCTGCACAGTGGTACTTCCCACCATTTTGACCAATCTTTTTTAAATTTTTGGATGTTGTCCGCTGGTATTATGAATTTTCGAAGCTTTTCTTTGGTTAAAGCCCAAAAAGTCTCAATTGGCCGTGCCTCCGGGCAGTTCGGCGGATTCATGTCTTTCGGCACGAAACATACATTTTGACTTTTGTACCTTTCTAAAGTGTCCTTTGCGTAATGACATGATGCCAAATCAGGCCAAAACACTACTTGATCTTCGTGCTGCCTGATCATCGGCAATAATCGCTTCTGGAGACATTCCTTAACGTATTTCTGAGTGTTCATCGTCTCCGTTGTGATGTACGGACTAGATGCTTTACCACACTCGCATATTGTCTGCCAAACCATAATCTTCTTACCGAATTTTTCGGTAAAAATTGCCTTCTCCGTTTCGGGGATGTCTTTGTCTTGGCTTACAGTATAGAATTGTGGTCCGGGAAGCGTTTTGTAATCTAGTTTCACATACGTTTCATCGTCCATTATTATACACCCAGAATTTCTACACAATAACGAATCGTAGAGTTTGCGGGCCCGTGGTTTCACGGACGCGGCCTGCTTTGGGTTCCTTTTGGGTTTTTCCTGCTTCCGGTATATTTTTAGCCCAAGTCTTTCTTTGGCACGCATGACCCTTGCGCTGAACTGGCCGGCTTGACGTGCCGCAAGGGCTCAGTAGGGATCAAGACCCGAAGCTAAGAGTCAGTTCCTTTGTGGTTATATCACCGTTATTAGCAGAGCAGCACATCGAAATTTTAGGTTCATTATTCTTTATATGCTATACAATTTCAGATCATCCATGGATATCCCAAGTTTTGTAAAATAATTTTAAATCAATTTTTTTTCTCGTTGCTATGATACATTGTCTTAGCTTTCAGGTACAATTGCAGCAGGACCACAATCTGCAGACATTTAAATAAAAATGAATTTATTATCATTTTATATTATAACATCCATGCATTACATTTTGTATGCTTTTTTATAAGTTATTTTCAGCTTCGCATATATGCATCCTTGTCAGTTATAGCTCATCTAATCTGCGTTATGTATTTGAAAAGATAGGAAGGTTTTTAATGTTTTTTTTTAGAAAGGATCATATTCGAAAAATTTTACTTAAAACAGCACTTTCCTTCTTCATCAGAAATATATATTAATTCAAAACCTAACAGTTTACAACCATTCATTTCCTATTTCACAGACATGAGGAATCATTTATGGGTGTACAAGAGCTATAGGAAAATTCAATTTCCTAATTTTTTATTTTAGTTTTATTAAGATTCAATTTTTAGAATCATACTCATCTGAAATTTATTTCGCCTTAAGCTGTCTTCAGTTTTTTTAATATTATTATGATATTAATACACATCTAATTTTTATTTTCAGTAATATACCAGTAGATGTCATATATATCTTGTACCTACGCTTATTATGTTCTCTGACTATTATTGTGAAAACAAATTCTAATCTTAGTAGATCTTATTTCAATAGAAACTGCAACAGTGGAAGTCTTTCAATGAGTGGATGATCAGATTAGTTACGGATATATGTATTCTACTATAGTTTACTGGCTTGCTGGTATTATTATTTTATATTTTAACGTCAGTTTATTATTTTATGTTATGATATTAAATGATGTGACATAATTGCATTTAAATTCATTTCATTAAAATCGCTATTTCCGATGAGACTCACTACATAAATTATTGCAAGGAAACGGAACAGCACATCGAAATTTTAGGTTTACTATTCTATTGCTATATAATTTCAGATTATCCATGGATATTCCAAGTTTGATGAGATAATTTTAAATCAATTTTTTTCTCGCAGCTACATTGACTAAACTTTCAGGTCCACAAATGGAGTTGTTATTTTCATTCTTATATTCATTCACTATATTATTTGTCATTATAATATTCATTCACTATATTTATTAAAATTATAATATTAATTCACTATATTTTATACATTACTATATGACATTAAATATACATTGGGAAGGGAGGGAGCATCAGGGTATCACTCAAGCTGGAATTGGACAATGGAGTGGTATGACAACCGGCGTCTAGGAAGGAACAAACAGCATCATTTTCTTTATCCTACCGATTCGATTGTGATGCTGTGAATTCTACTCCAACAGTTTCAGTGAGAGTGATGCGCCCTTCTTAACAAGCCATCCCGTAGAAAGCTTAATAAGTATTGCGAATTGGGTTATTCGATTTGTTGGATCGTATCGTTGGAAGGAGATTCTTATGTTCCCGCGGGTTTCACGTAAGTGTCTCTGCTTACGGGTCCGCCCCACCGTTTTTGGCCCTTCATACAGCGTTACTGTGAATGCAAACCGGTAACTCAATTTGATCTTGCTATTAAGTGGAGCTGCATACATGACAAGGTCTTAGAAGGGATGGTGGCTACCTTACATACATACACATACAAGTCTTTCTTTGGCACGCATGACGTTACTCGACGAGGTCCCTAGTTTTTTCGCAACATCCCGAACGGAAATCGCTGGTTTTCGCTTGTAGGCATCCCTGATCTTTTTATCGATATCCGGACTAACAGGACCGGATTTCTGACCACTCTTCGGCGCATCTTCAAACGTACACTGCTCTCTATATTTTAGAATCGCAGATCGTTCCGCTCCGATGCTTACACCTTCTTCCTTGGCCAATTTTCTCAAGGAGAGTCCGCTCACAGTGCACCATTTGTTCACGATACTTTTTCGTTGTTCCGGAGTAAGACCGCGCATTTTGATAGACACAAAACTGAGCACTTTTTTGATGCTATGTCATTCAGAAATGTGCAAACAAAAGGACGTAGCCAAAACATGTTGAAATATTTCATTATATTCAAAGTGACCGTTAAAATAAGGTGTGCTTATAGTTTCTGGAATAGTCATTATAACATTCCGGGAAGCTGCTTAAAGTCTTCCAGCACAAAAGTTTCATCGTCCCTTATCACGCAGGAAAACTTCGTCAAATATTCGCGATACAACTTGCGAGCCCGGGTTTTAGCCGTCACATTCTGTTTATCATTACGGTTCGGTACAGTTTTCACCTTGAACGACTTCATACTTTGCCGGTGCTTGGAAGTATGCACGAAAGTTGGGGACATTTCGTACGCAGTACGTACCGAAAGATCTGGTCTCTTCTGCAATATTTGCTTCACCTTCGCGTCCTTCTGGTGGTTTCTGAGATCCGTTTTTGTTACGCTCCCAGCCTTCCTGTCTGTTGTCAAACGTGTATCGAAAGATTTAAGAACGTTATGGACAGTGCTTGCAGGAAAAACAAGCTTTTTTGCAAGTTTTCTTACTGACAGATTCGGATTTTCATTGCGACCGCACACAATTCGACGCCATCCTCGATCTAAAAACTTGTTGTACCATCAATTCTTGATTTTACACAATGAACAGACATACGTTCATTAGTCTGCGAAATATTTCACGCGTTGATGAAGTATTTCCAGAGATATATGTATTTAGGGGTGTCCAGATTTTGTCGCTAATAAGCCCTATGTCTTTCCTTAACCCGTAACGCTAGTGATCACCTTTTCGTGGTGCGTTACGGGGTATCAAATCTAACACTGAACTCTATTCCGAATTAAGTCAAACATTTGTAGTGATAGGAATATATCTTTGTCCTTATTACAAAAGTGAAGTATTGAGTATTAAAGAAAAAATGTATAACTATTCTAACCGGAAATTTTTGCGCCTAAATCTGCTTACCTTTTTCGTTAATGATTGTTTTTTTAATCAAACGTCAATATACATTGTTATTATTAATAATAGTGATCAAGCACATTTCGCTGTTTACCCTTTAAAATGGCAACATCGGAAAGCAAAACGAGGCTTGTGACTTTTTAACGCGTCGATTTGTTTTTACCTGAGTTTTTAATAATTACGTTGTGTAAATATTTATGTACATAAAATAGTTTTACGATTTTTTTTATTATAAGTAAGTAAACATCTCCATTTGTATAATCCTTTGGGTAAAGATTATTGCCTATTAAAGAGAAAATTTGGAAACTCAGACGGGTAAAGGTAGGGGCAAAATAGTTACTGACAATGGAAATTGACGACGAGGATGGACGATATGGTAACGATCCATTGACTGATGAATTATTCACCGTTATAACAGAGAAACGAAAATTTTCATCGAAAAATTCAAACGAAAATTACCTGGAAAATGGCGGTGAAAATAAGCGGAACAGAAATATGCTTACTACTATCACTAACACACTTAAAGCACAAAAACAAAATGGGGTCTCACAAAATCGAACCGAAATTATTTGACTCGACTCTCACAAATTCATAAAGGAAACCGAGAGCAGGCACATCTCAAACCACTCTGAACATACCTACGTTGACAGAAAATCAAGATAAACTGACGTTTTGTCAGAATAATGACCAGACTGATGCGTGATACAAAGATGGTTGGATTAAAAATACTGACTTCACAACATATGTTATTGAAAGAGAAAAAGATACAAGTTCAGCTAAAACTAATGAAAACAAAAATAACTATACCCATCCGATGGAAGTAGAGGCTCAATGAATATCGAAGCAAATAATTACAAAGAAATAAAATCTATTGATAGAGGTCACTTTCAATTAATTTACAGTAAACCTAGAGATGCGGAACTGCTGCTAAACTCAAAACTAATGAAAGAAAAATTCAAATTCTAAGTTTATGTGCCAGCTAGATTCAAGCAAACGATAGGAGTTGTTAGGGATGTAGCAACATCATTGACTGATCAAGAGATTTTGAATAATATGAACAGTGGTAATTTTAAGATTCTACTTGAGAAAATAGAACAAATAATGAAAAAGAATTCCGAAATGAACTTACCTTGTGATCAAAAAGTTCCGGTAATTTTCAATTTAAAAAGGCCGCCTTTATTTTTTCGGTAAAATCTTTTTAGTGTAAGATGGCAACACTAGTTCTGATATTCTGTCAAAGTGTGAGAGCAAATTATCCATTAGTTTTGTTTTGACAACTGCTTTTGTTAGTCGAAAAATAGACGCTCGGCGATTTTTACCATGGATAAAAAATTGGAACAACGCGTTTGTGTGAAATTTTGTGTTGCAAACGGATTTTCTGCAGCGGAAACGCTCAGAATGTTGCAAAAAGCCTTTGGTGAGGACTCTATGTCACAAAATCGTACATTTGTTTGGCACAAAGACTTTAAAGAAGGCCGTGAAAGCGTGAGTGACATGCCGCGTTCTGGACGACCATCGACCTCAACTACCGATGAAAACATCGCTTCCGTGAAGAATTTAGTTATGGAAAACCGCTCAATTAGCATTCGGGAGATAGCTGCACTCCTTGATATCTCATTTGGATCGACCGAACACATTTTGACGGAAATTCTGGGCATGAAACGCATTGAAGCACGACTTGTTCCAAAAGAGCTGAATTTTTTGCAAAAACAGCATCGAGTTGAGGTCGCTAAACAGATGATTGCGAACGCAGATAGCGATCCCACATTCATGGAACGCATCATAACTGGTGATGAAACGTGGGTATATGAATTTGATATGCTCACAAGTCAACAATCGTCCGAATGGCGCGCCGAAGATGAGCCGAAACCAAAAAAATCACGACAAAGTCGCTCCAAAATTAAAGTTTTACTGACCGTTTTCTTTGATTTTCGCGGTGTCGTCCATTCTGAATTCCTTCCAGAAGGTCGAACGGTTAACAAAGAGTATTATTTACAAGTTATGAGACGTTTGCGTGAGGCAATTCGAAAGAAGAGGCCAGAATTGTGGCGCAATAATTCGTGGATTTTACACCACGATAACGCTCCATCACACACCGCGCTCACTATTTGTGAATTTTTGGCCAAGAACTCCACCAATACCATCAAACAAGCACCATATTCACCAGACCTTGCCCCGTGCGACTTCTTTCTCTTCCCAAAACTGAAAATTCCGCTCAGAGGTAGGCGTTTTGTATCGATTGATGCGATAAAAAAGAATTCGCTGGAAGAACTGAAAGCCATACATTCATCGGCCTATAAAAAATGTATGGATGATTGGATAAAGCGCTGGCATATGTGTGTTGCCTCTAATGGCGAGTACTTTAAAGGCGATAATAAATATATCAATTAAAAATTGAAATAAATGCGTTTTTTTTCAAATTACCGGAACTTTTTGATCACAAGGTAGTTTATAACATATTCGATAAAATTCTATGCAAAAGGTCAGAATCGACCAAGATCCGTAGACATTTATGGAGTGATTGCACATTGCGAACCAAATGTATTTCGATTGAGGATTTGTTATAGGTGTTGGAAATGGACATGGACAGAAGTTTTGTAAGGCGAATTAAGTGATATTCTGTGAATGTGGACTTGAAAATGACGAAAAAGAATGCAAATCGATAAATTTGAAATGTATAAACTGTGGAGGAGCACATGAAGCATCCGACCGAAACTGCTGTGAAAGAGACATACAGGATAAAATGAGGGTAGAAATGGCAATGAATAAATCATATTTTTGTTTGAGGCGCAACAGAAATGTCCGAGGGAACAAAAGACAGGGAAAAACAGAATAGACTCATACAGAGATTTTCCAAATCTACCAGAAAGAGATACATATTGACAATGATTATACGGGCTTTAATAATACCAATAAAAGAGGGGCTTCCCACTAGAGTCCCGATAATAAAATCAATCTTTCCACTAGAAGCAAAACTGAGAATAGTAATAATCGCACAGAACCAGTCGAAAATGAATTGAAGATAACTATGCAGCAAATTAAATTTCCTCAACCAGAAAATTTTGAAAAAGAGCCTCATGTGTTCACCACAAATTCGTATGCTACAACTGAAATAGAAAAATTTACACACCAAATTATACAAGAACTAATTGCAAAATGCAATCTGACAGATATAATAAAAAAAATCAGGCAATTCAAAACACAATTCTCAAGAAAACAGATAAAATAGATACAATTGAACAGGAGCTTCTATTTATCAATACAAGTAATCAATAAGACTCAATAATAAATCCGGATATATTCAGCGAGACTCGATTGAATGTTATTTTTAACACACAATCCGCCAATGATTCAGTGTAGGAAAAAAAAAGTTGACAGTTTACGACCTTTAGATACACAAGAACTCATAAAGGATTTCTACGATAAAGAAATGGTTGACATACTGAGCCATACTGAGTGAAATATGGCTTAAACCTGATGAAAATTCGAACGCCTCAGTTCGAGATGTGACTACAAAGTTGCATGTGAGCAAGAATTTCGGGCAGAATACCAACACTCGAGCTAGACTACGTTCGTTTAAGGTTCAGAAGTCCCCAAACCGTGACTCGAAACGAAACCACACTGCTGCGTAATGGTTGACGAGACATGTGTGAAGGTGGACTTCAACCAGATTCCAGGAAACCTGTTTGTGACTGCCAAGGATAAGTGTGATGTTCCCGAGAACCCGAGAAGTTCTTAATTTGCCAAGCGATTTGTGCTTGCGGAAAGCGGAGTACACCTTTCGTTACCGCAAGCACTATGAATGTACAGGTGTATTTGGAAGATTGTCTCCAAAAGCGGCTTCTCCCTTTCCTGAAGGCTCACGACGGACTAACGATCTTCTGGCTGGCGTTTGTGGTATAAGTCGATTGATAT
Source organism: Aedes koreicus (assembly GCA_024533555.2). NCBI lineage: Eukaryota > Metazoa > Arthropoda > Insecta > Diptera > Culicidae > Aedes > Aedes koreicus. The sequence goes on from JAHHFK020005848.1 coordinate 746,805, forward strand.
TGATTTCGTTCCGAAAAAACCGAACCTCCCAAACACTCCGGAACTGCGCCCTATAGAAAAATAAAGGGCCATTATGAAGGAGCACCTTCTAAAACGACCTAAAGTGGTGAAAAAAGAGAGAAGAAATGAAGAAAACATGGGTTAATATGCAAAAAACTGTCGATTCTGAGGTCGTGTAGAACCTTATGGCTGGGGTTAAGGTCAAATTAATTGAATGAATGATGCCAAAACTAACTTTAATTCACTTTGATTGTTGTTTTGTTGTATTCTCCTAACCCTAATCCTTTTTAACTTTAATTGTATTTTGTTATGAGAATGAATTTTGTGTTTGTGGATTTTAAACAGTACAACTCTTAAAGGGTGTACGGAATCAAATTGCGACACACACAAATATTCGGCAAAATTCGCCCGTTCAATCAATCATCTTCAAACTTTCAGGGAGTAAAATAAATCTTCTTATGAATATTTTCCCATGTTTGTTTTGTTCAATTTCAATTCCATATCCAAATGCACGGACCTTCTTCTTTACACAACTCATATGGTCCTGTACAACATTTGGACCAACTTTTTTTTGGGTGGCAATCCATTTTTTCTTCATATCTTCCTCCGATTTCCCTTCCTTAGGATGATTCCGAAGTGCCTGCTTCATGATGGCCCAGTACTTTTGACCGCAGTTCCGGTGCGTTCGGGGAATTGAGATGCTTCGGCATGAAATCGACCTCCTTAGCCTTGTACCACTCCAAAAGCGCTTTCGAGTAATGGCACGAGGCTTAATCCGGCCAGAAAATCGTAGGACTATCGTGTGACCTCAGGAGAGGTAATAGATGCTTTTGGAGGCATTCCTTTAGGTACACCTGCCCATTGACCGTTCCAGTTGTCACGAATGGGGTGCTCCGCTTTTCACACGAGCAAATTGCTTGCCAAATCATATCTTTTTTTGGCAAACTTTGACATCTTCTGCTTTCTAACGTCCTCATGGACATCGAATTTATGATAAACACTGGAAAACTGGAGCACCGGAAGCTGCCGGAAGTCTGCTTTTTCATACGTCTCATCATCCATAACGAGGCAATGTGGTTTCGTCAACATCTGGGTGTAGAGCTTCCGTGCACGTGTTTTAGGCGCTTTTTGGACTTTGTACGTGTGTAGCCCTTCACGTTTTTTCGCATTTTGCACGAATGTTTTGGTTAGATTCAGTTTCTTCGCTACATCTCGAACTGAACTGTTGGGATTCCTCTGAAAGCTTGAACTACCAGCTTGTGATCCTTAACGCTATACGGAGATCTATTTTTGACACTTTTTTCTTTCCAATCGAGGGTCAAACGTTCGTAGTACCGATTCAAAACACGAGACACCATAGAATGTACCATTTCCAGCCTTCTGCTGATAGCACGATGAGAAAGATCAGGATTTTCGAGGCACGCGCGCGAAATTTCTTCGCGCCGCTGCTGTTCTTCTGACTTCATTTTCGCAACGATTGCAAATCTGCTAGTGAAACTAACACAGCGTAAACAAATACACAGTGAACTAATTCCACCAAAAATTTCAATAGAAAATACTCAACGGGTAAAAAGTTACAGCCATTTAAAAGTGGTGCAATTTGATTCCGTGCAACCTTTAAGTCCATGGAAAAAATCAGTGATATTGATTTTGTGAATCAGTGATGTAGAATCTGTGTATTGATCCGCATTCCCGCAAAAACCGTCCATTTCCGTAATCCTGGCATCAAAGACCATCAAACTTGTCGGGCAAGGTTGGCGACGTATGTAAAAAACCTAAGATCTACTGGAAAACCGGCAAGCGTTTACGAAGTAGCGACCAAAAGAGAGAAATGTATGAAATCAATTTATATTCCACTATATCCGGTTTTCGACGTAGGACTACGTCTGTGTTTTCAATACTGGGGTACACGTTCGAGTTCCGAAAATTTGGAGCGTCACGAAAAATATAAAGGTTTTGAACGTTAATAACTAAGTCATTCCACGATTGATTTCCAAAATGTTAGCACCAATCGATCGGGACGTTTTCTACCCTTCGATTTCAATATTTAAATCTATTGATTTCTAACATGCAACTAATAAAACTAACGCAAATATGAAGTGATGTCTTATAATATCGATTTTTCGTAGTAAATTTACCAAATACACAGTACTTTCCACGCGCAGACTTCATATTCAAGTAAGGAACGTCTCCTAGGCAGCCATGAATGTTATATAAGGGGTACACCTTCGCATTTTGATTTAGTTTTCCGGCTGTCGTGGAGCTGTGCAGAGTAGGATCTGCAGTTGGATCATAGTTGGCGGCAGCACTGGCAAGCAGTCGCTTCCCAGAGAGGCGTTGGTGCAATTGGCTATTGTTGCCGATGCTCCCGTAATTCTTGCTGCGAGAGACATGGCTGCTGAAGCCTACTAGTTGGCGGGAAAAAGCCGCCCGTGACAACGAGACAAGAATCAATCATCCTACGAGATGAACCAAGAAAGAAAGCCCAAGTTCAATCGCGAACTGTATCTCCCCCGTCAACTAAATCCGTCCTTTTCAGGACGACCAAATTAGTTAGCCAACTAAAGAGTTTATTTGGTTAAAATTTTCTCTTGTGCTGTTTGAAATTAATTTCAATTACCGCGCCCCGGCTGCACATAGCATTCATTAAACGCCCGTTAGAGAAAGTGGCCCTCTCAACCATCGTAGAAAATACAACCGGGGCCGTATCATAATTAAGAACCACCAAATGCTTTCTGAAGAGTGTACAATAGAATTTTCTTGGCCCTTTTCAGGACTGACTTAAATAAATTAGCGGATGGCCCTGACGTGTATGGGAATTCGATTGCTGCGTAGTCCTACGTCAACTTTGCGCACAACCCCATTGGGCTGTAACTTGTAGTTTTTCTAGCAGAATTTGGTTGTTGTCGTGCAATTAGATGTTCGTTGATTTACTGATCATGTCTTTGTTGCATAGTTTCTGATCATGAGCGTCGCAAGTTTCATGCTTGAATATAATAAAGCAAATGATAAGGATGAAAGAAATTACAATGATTTATAGACCCCAGGTGTCCAAAATGCACTTTCCTACTTGTAGCTTGAACTAACATTCTGGCCCTTAATTTATAATGGAACACCAGTTGTACAAAACGAACTTCTTACAGCACTCACTATCAAGTCAAGATGCAAGGAAATACACTTAGAAATTATGAATTTTACACGAGACGTAATTCATGTTTGTAAAAAGTCAGGCAACGTAAAGAAAGATTTCGTGTAAAATTATGTCTCCTTAAACTGACACATACGCAATAAGACGAAAGATGTGTTAGATTGAATTTATTTCCTCATCTCTTTCAACTCATTCTTATGTGCTCAATGACGCTTGCATGTGTCGGTCTCAGAGGACAGAAATTTACATGGCATTTTGGTAGTGTGAAGTCAACTTGACAATGTATGAAGAAATTCACTGAAATTGATGTTATCAAACATGTGCACCATCCTCGATATGTTCACTTAGAAAATTTCAAGTAAAATTGGCTCTTCTTAAATTTTCGTCCTCTTTCAAATTTACATTAACTAAAAACTGAACACTTAATTTTACATGCCATGGCGTAAATCTTAGTCACAACACTTATTTCTAAAACTTTTGAATATTTTTATAAATCTAATGAGTTCAATTAAAGAGAGCAACAGCTATTGTAGTGCATATTTGATTATTTGATTCAAATGTTGTACTCAGAGCTGTAAACCAAAGAACCGTTTCACTCAAGGGTCATTTTATAGAAGCTTCACCGAAGATTTGTTTTATCCCCAACATGGAGGCAGGCGTACACAGTTCGAACGAAGCATGTAAATTTATGACGACTTAGATGTAACAAATTTACTTCCGTCAAACCAAATAGAAATTTTAGGCTGATCTTAAATTTTCTGCACAGAAAAAAGTTCGTCGTACATTTAATAGAACTTGATAAATAAGCGCTGTAAATTTAAAATCTGCTTCAATCTACCGGTCAAACTTGTAGAGATTCGAAAAAGTAAATTATTTATTTGATTTTTGTTTTGCTCTAAAATTAAAATAATCAAGTAATTGATAACAATTTTTTTTTTATTGGCTTTTTGTGAAGTTTTCTACAAAAAGATTCCATTTGTGTTCAATAGTTTTTTTTTCACATATCGACAGAGAACAAATAAATAGCATTCAAATGACTCTTTTTCAGGTGATTTCAAAAGGATGTATGTATGTTTATCCACACACACACACACACACACACACACACACACACACACACACACACACACACACACACACACACACACACACACACACACACACACACACACACACACACACACACACACACACACACACACACACTTCCGCTGCGATTTCCACAGTCACACATAATTGTTTCGAACGTTTTAAAAACGCACTTCAATACTTTCAACTTTTAACTACCGTACCTAAACGTTCACAATATGGCGGTGACAGCTTTTAGATTCTGACATGGCAAGCGGTGATGCTAAATTGTGTTGAGGTCATGAAAATTTCACGCGTTTGAGTTGGAATAATAAGAGCGTTTCGTAAAATTATATGTTACCGCTTGCAAATATTAATTCAGGCTAAAATATTATGTTAGATGTGATACAGCTTCACATGAACTTGCTATGTACGGTTTTTAGAATTGAAGAATATGTTCAACGATTAAGTTAGTCGACGAGTTTTCATTGATGGTTTCGATTACATCAAAAGTAATTTCATATTTTTTTTTCTGTGTAATTATATTACACACTTCGAAAATATCATGTAAATTTAAGTCTGTTTGGATGCACATAAAGGGAGCGACCCATTAGACATAAATTTGCGTCGGTTTTCAAAATCACATGACAGTAAAAATTCTACATATATTTTGCATGTCATGTAAAAGTAAGTCATGAAACATAGAATCAAATATTGTAATGCTCTTATCTTTAATAAAATTTCTCATTACGTTTCATGCTATATGATTCTTTTCTATTGATTTTGAATGATCTAATCTTACTAAATGATTGAAAATAAGGATAAGATAAGGCACTCAAAAATTGAGTTCAACCATTTATGATTATTGAAGTATTACGGTATTTTTTTTGACAAAAAATCACGGCGTTTCGAAAAATGCACATTATTTATTACTTGTCATTCATTAAAATATTTAATCAACACAACAAAAGATGCGGTAAATCTGCTACTCAAGTGCATTTAATTTCTTTAAATATTCGAGGTTTTGTGAACTTGGCTTCAGAATGATTCACTAACAGTCGGTCTTATAGTACCACGGAACGATTTTAGTTCCTGAAAAGAGTTCTTCATCTTTTGGAAACTATGATCATCAAGCCGGGCGAGGATTCACACTCCTTCGCAATTTTATGTGATTTCACTGCCTTTTTCTCCAACTACGCGTGATAAAAGGACATTTAGTAAATCCTTTTGCTGTATGAATTGTTGCAGAAGATTTGCATTCTCAACATTTAAAAATATCAGAAAAAAACTGTCTCAGTGCTGTGAACTACTGCATTTCATAACAATATATTATTCTAAATCTTGAGACTACGAAACCAAACAGTTACAAAAAGTTTCTTTATTTTTTAAATAACGCTGCCTGAGATTCTCTCGAAAGGCAACGGAGGATAAACGATTTGAACTCCACGTGGTAATGAAATGTGCACTAGTCTGCGTCAACATATTGTTGCACTCCGTAATTCTAATAAATGGTGGACAAACTTATTACGACGTGTGAAATCGCCTACGATAGAAGTTTGACTTAATGGTGAGCATGACGCTTACACCTGTGGTGTATGCCTCCCTAAAAACGATAAGCTAACGATCTTTTTATTTTTTTTTTATTTTTTTTACGTCGGCCTATTTCCCTACATGGTGACAATCACCGACGCCAGGAAGACGACTCCACCACCTGGACCCTACCTAACGACTCATGAATATGAGCCGGGACCAACGGCTTTACTTCCCTTCCGAAGGAAGACGTGACCAGATTTTTTCGCCTCAGAAAAACCACCGACGTCGACTGGGATTGAACCCAGACCCACTGGGGTGCCAACAAGTAGCAGACACGCTTACCACTACACCACCGACGCCAGCAACCTAACGATCTTGTGTAGCACTCGAAAACTCATGTATGTGATGGAGAAATAAATAAATACTGCGAGCTGGGACTCGCGATTGGTGATCTGTTGACTATAGACCAAACGACATCTGTTTTATTGTCTCCCATCTCGTTTAGTGATAATCCTTTGTAACAACAAAGACTTGTGTTAAAGTTTTAAAGATGGACATAAAAACACCAAAGTCAACAGCCGAGTTAGTCATGAGAATCGTAACATTCAGTCTTCTGTCTGTTTTTCGCATTTTTATTAATTCAACTTTAATGTCAACACATATATTTCAGAATACATCCTTATGCACTCAAAATTCATTCAATTTTTTAATTAAAATCTTAAAATATTTACGAGTCATATGGATTACGTCACGCGTAAAATCCATTATTTTTAAGAGTGTATATTAAAAATGAAGAAACGAATGCTTTTCTGAACTATATAATGTTTTGAAGTAATGATAAAAAAAAAACTTCAGACACAAGATTGTCTAAGACTATCATCGGAGGGAAAGAGAGATATACTGCAGCGAGGGTTGTCAATGCTGCCCAAAGCATGACTGTTGCAAACTTCTATATACCGTCACTGGTAGAAGGCAAACAAATGAGTCGTGCAGATATCTGTCAGTTCACGGTCGTGTAATTTCCAGTGTTTTTATCTAATCTAATAATCTAATCTCACACTAACGCAGCCAATTCTTGAAAGCATCCTGGAAAATGACGACTTCTTGAAAACATCCTTTTTCCTGTCACCGACCAGGGCATCTGCGTAGCATGTATCGCAGAGAAGATTCCAAGAAATAGAGCGATTCCAGAAAGAGTGTCTGAAATTGCTCTACTAAAGGATGATACGGTCAAAATTTGGTCAAGGGAAAACGCGTGTAAATCGGTGAAATCGTTTATTTAAATATCAAATTAAATTTCTTTTTCAAGTTCAATTAGTATAAAATTCAGGAAAAATATTCAGTTAGGCTTCCGCTTTTCCAAATCCGAATTGCCGGGCCTTACGCTTGACCCCTGCCATCAGATTTTGTACAGCCACCTTGTCCACCTTCTTCGCCGCAGAAAGCCAGTTTGCCTTGAACTGCTGCTCGTCCTTAGCAGTTTTTTTGGTCTTCTTTAGGTTCCGCTTGACAATAGCCCAGTATTTCTCAATTGGGCGGAGCTCTGGCGTGTTGGGAGGGTTCTTGTCCTTGGGAACCACCTGCACGTTGTTGGCGGCGTACCACTCCATGGCCTTTTTACCGTAATGGCAAGATGCCAAATCCGGCCAAAACAGTACGGAACAACCGTGTTTCTTCAGGAAAGGCAGCAGACGTTTATTCAAACACTCTTTCACGTAAATTTCTTGGTTGACAGTCCCGGAAGCTATGAAAATGCTGCTTTTCAAGCCACAGGTACAGATGGCTTGCCAAACCAGATATTTCTTTGCGAACTTTGACAGTTTCGTGTGCTTGAAAATATCTGCTACCTTTCCCCTTCCTTTTGCCGTATAAAACTCCTGTCCCGGAAGCTGCTTGTAGTCGGCTTTGACGTAGGTTTCGTCGTCCATTACCACGCAGTCAAACTTCGTCAGCATCGTCGTGTACAGCCTCCGGGATCGCGCTTTGGCCGTCGTATTTTGTTTATCATCGCGATTTGGAGTCACTACCTTCTTGTAAGTCGATAGTCCGGCTCGTTTTTTGGCTCGATGCACGGTTGTAGACGATACACCCAGCTTATTTGCGGCATCTCGGAGAGATAGGTTAGGGTTTCGCTTGAAACTACCGGCAACTCTCTTTGTCGTCTCAGCGGCTTCCGGTTTTCGATTTCCCCCCGATCCAGACTTCCTGGCTGTCGACAAACGTTCCCCAAACACTTTAATTACATTTGTAACGGTTGATTTGGCAACTTTTAGCGATTTTGCCAACTTTGCGTGCGAGTAGCTCGGATTTTCGCGATGCGCGAGCAAAATTTTGATACGCTGCTCTTCTTGCTTGGACGGCATTTTGACAACTGAAGAGTGAATTCCAAAATCAAAATAGGAGCAACATTCTACACACACACACACCTTCAAAATGAGGGATGTTCAGGTTTTTTAAATGCAAAATTGAAAGAAATACGTCAAGTTGATATTGACCAAATTTTGACCGTATCGCCCTTTACTTCGAATCAAGGGAAGGAAGAAGGCGTGTACCTCCCGTACCAAACGCTTCCATATAGGGTTAAATAATGTGATAATTTGTATTTAACGATGGGAGCATAGATGCTAGAAAGATCAGTTCATGCTCCTTTTGAATGTGGATGGACTTTTGGCATTTGAACCAAAAGTCTGGCAGTAATTTGCCAAAGTTATAGCGCCTTATCTCGCTCACTGAAATTGAGATTGAAATTTAAAATTTACAGAATAATACACTTTGCTTCCACGGATTTCCAATCTCATCGATTTAGCACCACCCGAGGGAGACTTGGTCCTATACCCAATGATTTCATTATCTCCAATCCGCTCAACCAATCGCGATGTTTTGTGATATAGTGGACGGATTATTATAATTTAAAATAACTCAATGCAGACGTCTGCAACATTTGGCAGATCGACAGGCAATCGGTGGAGACCCAACTGGTACCTCAAAGCAATATGCTTAGAGGCGGCCTGGATGATTTGAAGAGCTACCTTCCCAAGGTCGTTTAATTTCAAGTGTTTTAACCAATAAAATTAAGCATCATGACCTATTTTTCTGCTCCTGATGTGATATTGCATCACACGGCATTATTTCAAATCATATTGTGTTTTCTTTCAAATGACAGCCATTATTTTTGGATTTGCATCTATTTGCTCATAAAATTGAGCCATTGGTGACACGAAGTTTAAATCATATGTTAATTGCAGCTCATATAAATTTCACTATTTTTAAGATCCAACACTCTTATAAATAAATATAGACATTATTATTAAAAGAAACAAAACTGTTTGCCCTCCAATCTCATGGCACCGCGCAATCAAATTAATAACCACAACTACCCTAAATCAGTACTTAAATAAAAATCATTACTAACGCTTATAGCGGTAATATGAAACAGTTGTTCCAAACCTTCATTTCTCCTATTACACACCGCTTCCCCCATCTTCCAACAATTACTGCGTTACATGGTCGGAAAATCTCCCAAACCCACCCCAATATCATCACCAGCAACATACCGTATTCGTTTTTCATCCAACTCGTGCTACGTTTCTCGGAAAATTACCCCTTTTGTAATGTAAGAAACCTTACACTCGTCAACAGAGCCGCATGAGCACAGTCAGCCGGTGCTCTTCGCGACCGTTTTCGAGTAGATCGGATCGGTAGGTCGGTATGGGTAAGTACACACACTGCCCTCGGCGCTCGATGCAAAAGTACATGCAATCCGAACGAGAAAGTAAACGGAACACCTTTCCCTTGCCGATGGTCGCCTGTTAACTTACAACGTTGTAATCTTTTGAAGTAAAGAAGATGAAGCCCTTACTTTCTACTACAAGCCGAGCGTTTCCACCAGTAACGGGTTTTCCCCCATAGATGCAGAAGCAACGCCAAACGACCAACAACACACTCAACTGGGCTGGATTAGAAAGGGAGGAGGGATTTGGTTACATCTCACTTTACGTTCGGAAAGGGATTTTGATCATTTTACATGAACTCAAAGAAGGTGTGAAATGTAAGTCAAGGGCTGTGCAACTAGCATTGCCTTTACCCTCCTTCGCGCAAAGAGCATCCTGCAAAACGTAACCAGCTTCATCTCGCTCGAATACTGCTGCTGCTTGGTTTTTCATCTCAGTCTGTTCGCATTCAGAGTAGTAGTTCAGTAGAGCACGAGATGAAGCCAAACAGCATCCCTGAGCGAATGCCGAACCAGGAAATCATGCGAACGCTGATGCTGCAAGCAAGATTGCCTTTGGCTGCTCGGTCAGACAGAAGCGAGATCAACTCAGTATACGATGAACAACACGTGATAGCTATCATCATCTCCCTCCTCGGAGTAGGAAGAAGATGCAACATTTATCGTTCCACTTCCACTTGGGTGGTTTGTGGTTGCTGTGTGTGGTGAGGAGATATCTCTTTCATCATCTTTTTGCCTTGCGTAATTTTTTCGTTTGAACACGATCCTCCGTACCGCTGTTACTGGGATTCTGTTACTTTCCACCATTGCCGAGTAAGATTGGACATAATCTATGTGCGGTGGATGCTGCTAGGGAAACGAGATGAAAGTGGTCCTGGGTATCTATCGTAGGGATGAAACAGACTGAGGAGGTTTTAGGTGGTCTGGTTGTCTCACTAGCAGCAGAAGATGTGTTGTAGTGGACAGACAAAAACGTGCTTAAGGGGAACTGAGATGGCAGTTGGGATCTTGTGAGAAAAGGATTTGTATATTAAATTTTTATTCAGATCCGAGAAAACGGAGAGCAATATTTCCTTCTCCTCACTTGTCATTGAATGGTACCAGGAATGCATCGACGGATGGAAGTAGATTCCGTTGGCATTGGCAGGGAAGAAGAAAATGTTTCATTATGATGAGCTTCGGACCTCTTCGGATGCTCCAGGTAATTTCTGCACAAACAGTAGGTCAGTTTGTTCTGTTTTACTAATTTGTGTATTGTTCGTATTGTTTTCAAGTAGAGAAAATGTCAGTGCCCCTGTTCGGCCCATTTTCTGCAACCAATTTTTAAACGTGTAATTCAGTATATTTTCCATCCACAACACTTCTCTGATTGCATTCATATTAAACTTCACAGTTAAAATTATTATGTAATTTTGTAATAGAGCATACAAATAACTTCAAAATCACATGAAATTTTAAATTGACACGGCTTGAATATCAAATCTCGTAATATTTGATTGATTAAATTTTATACTACTACTTCGGATGATCCAATTGTTGTTGATTATTACATCCAAATGTATTTTTCACATCAGACCGGAAGAGATAATGATCGAGAGGGAAATTATTAGTTTATTTACTACCCGAACCTAAAATTGATACTCCAAACATGGGCGTCGAGTGACAGAAGGATTCGTAAAAATTCGAATTTGCTCTCCCAGTGACTGAGTAGATAGCACTCATTTTTGTTAGCAGTGTGGAGTACTTAGTCAAAAAACAACACAGCAAAAAATAATTAAAATTACATGTGATGTAAAACGTTCGAATGTTAGACCGCTTTCCGTGTAAACGTATCACACCGTTCAGAAGGCGTAATATTTTTTTGACGCCGTTTTTACACCGTCTATTGCCGGAGATGCTGACAACGCCGTCTTGAATCGCTTCATGCCTTCTTGTGTCAAAATGTTTGAATTGTGACAGAGGATTTTGGTGTTTATCGGATTTTATTTTGCATTTTCATTTATTGTTGTAAATTGTTGTGGGAGTAGTGCAATATATTTTTTTCCAAACTTAGTTTCAAAAACTTAGTTGACGATCATCTGAAAATGCAAACAATCAAAACTGTGGCAGAGATATTGCGAGACGAGATCCGGGCAACCCCAGAAGAAGAAAAGCCTTAAAAAATGCCTGCGATCAATGCCAAGGCATGACAGGCATGGCAAAACAAATCAACTTGCTCTTTAACACTCGCTTCGTTCCCTATAACGACGCGCACATATAAAAGTTATGAATATTAGGAAGAACAGGTTGATGCATTCATCCTAACCATATATTCATCACATTGATACTGAAATCCATATGATCTACAGCGACATCCTTAATGATTGCCCCCTGGTTATTACATCGAACACATCCATCTTCTTCATTTCACAAAGATTATTCATTAGGGCCTAACTGACAAACGTAAACAACGGCTTCTTCCGAAAATTTCTTGTGACATAAAGGCTACCCATGTAAGCCTCCAATTATATCGGATAGATGAACTTTTCCTCCTCTTCAAAATGACCGTGGTGGATTGATTAGGCGAGTTTTCAATCACGAGAAATTCGCCGAAAAAGCTATTGCTTACGTTTGGCCCTGATGAAACATATTTGTCGAATTATCAGATTTGTTGAAGACAAAAATCGAATCGATTAAAATCACTCTTGCCAGAAAGTAAACAAAGTAACATCTGAAACTGACATTTGTCGATTACGCCTTCTGCATGCCCTCTTGTATTGACATCTCCTGCCTTCCGTGTCCAGGGTGCGGCAGAAAATAATGCGAAAATTTGTTCTATTTCTTTCAAATCCCATTTTCAACTAATTCAAGCAATAATATCAACATTTTCGAGTGCAGTTATCTTTATAAAGTCCTTTTAAACAAATTTAGCATGCCTTTCGGACGTAGTCCTCCGACATTGACTGCCATGCGTGTGTTATGGTTGACTTCAGGGTTTTCACACTAGGGTGTGATGTTTTGCAGGCTCGTGCTTCAACATATGCCCAAATCGAATAATCCAACGGATTAAGATCTGGACTGCTAGGGTGCCACAAATCCTTCGGCCACAACTTCATGTTATCGTTCAACCATTGTTGGGTTCGATTGGACGTGTGACACGGCGCTCCATCCTGCTGTAGGGCAACGTTTTGGTCCTCGGAGAAGTTGGCTTTCACCCAGGGAAGCACTTGGTCCTTTAAAATACCGATATACACTTCGGTATTGATTTTAACTCCAGCATCAATGAAAACAGGCGACATTTTCAAACCGTTGGACGCCACCAAGCCAAACATCATGACACCAGCCGGATGTTTGGTTTGAAATTTGAATTTCACTTTTTCCGGAACATTCTCCATTTTCTGCGGTGAAATGAACCGGTCCGTGCGGCTGTTGGCCACAGCATCAATGCTGAAAAGCTTTTCGTCGGAGAACAGGATTATCATTTTTTCCTTCTTCAACAAGGAAAGCAATCTCTTGGAACGAGTCACTCGTAGTTCCTTGACCCGGTCCGTAATCAAGTGGCGTTTCACTCTGGCTCTGGAAGATGCATGCCGATCTTCTTTGATGATTCCCTGCATGGATTTCTCCGAAATATTGGCTTCCTTTGCAAGTTTTCTTATGGAACGCACCGGGTTGCGAGCAATTTATGCACGGACCGATTTAATCTCGTTTGGCGTGCGTGCAAAGCGCGGACGTCCGCTTCCCGGCTTCCGCTGCTTAGGACCATCCTGCAGAGACTATTTTATGCGGTAAACTGTTGCCAAATGGCACCCTACCACCTTGGCAATCTCTTTCGGTTTCTTCTGGACGAGCAACAAACTGGTGATCACTTTTTTCGCGAAAATTTTGACGGATTTGCTATAAAACAAATAGAATGTTTGGATGCAGCACTTGAAAGTAAACATAAACAAATACACTTTCGACAGAAATTAGTCACTAGCTACACGAACTAACCCAATACTCAAGTTTGAACATTTTCGCATTATTTTCTGCCGCACCCTGTATTCTTAAAGTACTGCCTTATCTTCCGCGCCTTCTGTGGGTTTCCGTTTTCGGTTTTCGGCAGCTTCCAGCGCGCCGTTCGATGGTCTTCGTCACCTGGAACATCTTCACAACGCGGGACACGGTGGAATGGTGGATTCCAAGCCTTTTGTCGATCTATCTGTGCGACTGACCAGGATTATCGTTCACCGCGCCCAAGATTTGCTGGCGTAGCTCTTTTTGTTTCGAATGCATCTTAAAAACTACTTGACAGATCGCAATAAAATGTAGCATACATAAACATAACACTCTTAACTAGTATTACCCAAAATTTATTATTAATTTTTACCCATGCGATAAAAAGTTACACCCAAAACAAAGTGTCGCATTTTTTCCGAGTCCAATCTCTATATCACCGAATGAACAAGCATTTGTCGAATAAAACCATCGTCGGGAATACATTGCTTTTATTTGTACGTGACAAATCTCGAACCAAATAACATGGCAAACCACTGAATAAACCGGTAAATCAGTGCACAGTGGATTCTTTTTTATGCGTAGTAATGTTGTAAAAATATTGATAGCTCGGTCTATTTCACTGCTCTTAATTTGTACTTTTTTATAATTAATATAATGAGTATAAATAATAGAATGTTGAGGCCGTGTTTCAAAATATTTCTTATTATTATTGAAGTTTGTCTAAGAATTTGGTATTTTCAGATTTCTAAGGTTTTACATTTCTTTAAGAATTTCAAAACTAAGATTTTTTTCCAAATATGAAGATATTTTGATTTTTGAATTTTACGATTTTATATATTTTTGGATCCTCAGATTCCTGAAGTTTTAGATTTTTAGATTTTTAGATTTTTAGATTTTTAGATTTTTAGATTTTTAGATTTTTAGATTTTTAGATTTTTAGATTTTTAGATTTTTAGATTTTTAGATTTTTAGATTTTTAGATTTTTAGATTTTTAGATTTTTAGATTTTTAGATTTTTAGATTTTTAGATTTTTAGATTTTTAGATTTTTAGATTTTTAGATTTTTAGATTTTTAGATTTTTAGATTTTTAGATTTTTAGATTTTTAGATTTTTAGATTTTTAGATTTTTAGATTTTTAGATTTTTAGATTTTTAGATTTTTAGATTTTTAGATTTTTAGATTTTTAGATTTTTAGATTTTTAGATTTTTAGATTTTTAGATTTTTAGATTTTTAGATTTTTAGATTTTTAGATTTTTAGATTTTTAGATTTTTTAGATTTTTAGATTTTTAGATTTTTAGGTTTTTAGGTTTTTAGATTTGATATTAAATTTATATTAGAATTTTTGATTATTCAATTTTAAGATATTTACAATAATTGAATGATTGCAATTTTATTGCAATTGAAAGATGTTTCGGTAGCTCCATCCATTGTGTTTTTTATAATGCAAGAGTGTTATATTCTAGGGTACATTAAAAATCAGGGTACAAAATTAATAAAATGTCTAATCAGAACTTTATTATCTACTTTTGTGTTGTAATATGTCTTCAGTAAAATATTATTTATTGAATACATCAGCATTCGTTAATTATTTATAAATAGATTCCCCGTGAAATTGTATTCGATTTCTGCCAGCGCTGAAAACTTGACTCGCCATCTTCGTGAAGATCTATTCTAAACTATTTTCATACACGACAATTACGAAATGTGCAGAGCGTCTCTTGGCAATTGAATTCTGAACGCTGAAAAAACAGTTTTGGTTAAGTTTAGCAATAAAGAAATAAGCCGAATTCCCCGTCGACTTGTTATGAACAAATTCTATAATGTTGAGTCTCATATCTGTGTACACAACATACAGATACACATATACACACGTCAATATATCAACCTGAGTCCATATCCCACTATGGATATCTGGGCCTTTTATCAAAATATAAGACTGATCCATACAGTGCATACAGTTAAAAGGGATTAGCATATGGAAATGTTGAGGGGATTTATGCCCGCGCCGATCCACGCCGCCTCCGCCGCCGCCAAGGACGACCGTGGCGAGACGCCGGCTGCGCCGCCGCCGCCGTTTGGAAGTACCATACACGCCGCCGATTCAAAATAGATTGGCGTACAGGTCTATGCGAGAATCGCCAGGCCGGGATTTGATTTCCATTTTAATTACTTGGACTGGGATAATTCCAAGTAATTTTATCAACTCGTTTTTTATTTCTTCCAGAGATTCACCACTGGGCAGACCTTTCAAGACAACCTTGAAAAGACGCTCAGTTTTGGTGTCGTATGTGAAAAAAATGTGGTTCTTCTGAGTAAGATACTCAAAAAAACGTTTGAATCCGTCCAAGGTTTCTGCTTGCAGACGGCATTCACCTCGTCTGGAAATTTGAAGGGAATATTTCACACCTTCAACAAATGTAAAGATTTCCTTGCGAAAAGCATGGAAGTCCGAACTTGTCACCACAATAGGGGGAACTTTTTCCTTTCTCAATCGAGAAAGTTTTTTCAAATTTTGGTTAGATGATGGATCACTCTCATCATCTGTGAGCTTATCAAATTGATTACTCAGATTAATTTGATTTGCAGGCGAATCAATAGATTGCCCTTTTCGTTTACGCTTATTTGCCATAGTGGCAGAATAAATTGCTCCAAATCGAATACCAAGCAGATAACTATAAGAATCCGAGGGACCGAAGAGGAATTTTCCAATGCGATATCCAAGTCGGGTTACCCGAAGGGCCTAACAAGGATCGAAAAGGAATAGAGGAAATCTAAAAATTGTAAGTATTATTTAGCACTGAAAAGTGCTGTTTAAGATTTATTGTAGCGTTAGGCAGCAATAGGACTTCCTTCAGCAAATAGAAAATAGAACCACACAATGAAAATAGAGAGCACAATGCAGACTATCAATCGCATTCTTGCTGAGTCCTATTTGACAGTGGGTCACAACCCAACAAACATCGGTGTTGAATTAGAGCTTATTCAAACAAATTTGGAGAAGCTATTCAGCTTTTCTAGAAGAAACAGCTGAGCTTCTCCAAATTTGCTTGAACAAGCTCTAATTCAACACCGATGTTTGTTGGGAAGTGAATTCCGCCACCGATGAAATGGACAACCGCCTCGGTTCTCTCAAGATGTAGGTACCATATATCAGAATGTTGGTTCAGGTCGACTGATGAAATATTAGTGCCTTGTCTTCTTACAGCCTTCTGATCATTTATTCGATGCGAAGGATAGTTGACGGGTAGAAATGGGAATCGATAGAAAGGAAAATGGAAATAAGGTCGTATAAGGAAATTTAACGGACATTCTGTTTCTATGTAAAGTAAACGATATGACCCGATTTATCACTACGGGCGATACAATAAGACATGTTCTCAGTTTTCTTAAGAGCCTCGCCCCCCCCTTTACCCCCTTTTGAATGATTTATTACATACATATCAGAGAATTTTGTATGCCGGGTAAGAAAATACCAGATCTCGCCTCTCTCCATAAACCCTTATGTTACTAGTGCATAGTCCCCTACTGCTGTTTTTCACTCGCGCTGGGAAATTGTATTGCAATAAGGCAGGCGGGAAAATCCGTATAACCATTTCGAACAAACAGCACACTGAAGTTAAGCGATATCGACATATCACATACCGCCTCGGGGATGCTGCCATTCTGGTACTGCCGTCTTCCGTCCAACCTGTTTTTCTATGAAATCGTACGCCCCCGCATTTCGAACCAGCATTATCGTCGTACCGGCTCTCAGCAGTCTTCCGGTTATGTTGGTCACGTTTCTGCTATAAATAACACCGATGGCTGTGCATAACCAACCACACGAACCAACACACGCGCCACGAATACAGTCACAGGTTAATTCCAACAATAACAACACCATCGTCATCCGGGGGTGTGGCTATGTTTATGGCGAGTGAATTGGCTCGGAGCTGGTGCTGTGTCCCAATTTGCTCCGTCTGCGTCTGCCAGCCGGATAAATTAGGGTACGTATTTCGACACACACAAAAATGCTGCTGCTATTTTCCACCCATAGTGGTGTGAATTCGCAACTGCTTGCGACGGAATAAGACGGTAGATTTCCCACGTGTGTGTGTGTGTGTGCTTAATTTCTTCACATGCACGTTATCAAGTGTGATTTCAGCTCCAGTGGCGGTTTGATGAACTGTCCATAGAAAAATGTGGAAACTCGTAGGTAGTTAAGGGTGATGGCGGAATCCCCAACCGGTAGCTATTAATTTATATTTCATTGCTCTACTACACACAACATGTACAGTGAGTCCAAAAAGTATTCGTCTAGCTGCACGATTATGAGTAAAATGCGAAAATAGGCCGTGATATGCATGGGAAATTTGAACTACCGGGATACTCGGTTTACACATCTTCCAATTCATGTTTATGTATTGCGTATTATTACATATTATTTACATTATATATAATGAATAGGCTGGGAGGGAGCATCAGGGAATCATTCAAACTGAAACTGGAAGATGGTTTGATTGACTGCCTGAGTCTAGGAGGGATTGAACAGTATCATTTTCTTTATCCTATCGATTCGATTGTGATGCTGTGAATTCTACGCCAACAGTTTCTGCGAGAGTGAAGCGTCCTTCTTAACAAGCCATCCTGTAGACAGTTCAATAAGTATTGCGAATTGGGTTATTCGATTCGTTGGATCGTATCGCTGGAAGAAGATTCTTTTCGGTTTCGCGTACGTGTCTCTGCTTACGGGTCCGCTCTTCGGCACTTCACGTTACTGTGAATTCAAACCGGTAACTCAAATCGATCTTGCTATTAAGTGAAGCTCATGAAGGGATTGTGCTATCATACATACATATGTACATTGTACATGCAAACAATTGGTTTATTGGTCGGCAGTTTCCTCATTGATTGAAAGTCAATCATGCGATCATAAAACGCGACAAAATAAACAGCTACACTGTGCCATAAATTCAGCAAACACCATAATAATATCTTATATTTTTTTGCTATGACGGTTTTCGCCCCAAACGGTTTTGGGGGTTGGGGCCCCCTCTCGGGTTACAACGAAACTTTTTGGGGGTGGGGAACAGAAATCTAAAAACCCCTTTTTATATTTTTTTTTTTTTTTTTTTTTTTTACTCTCTTTTTAAAAAAAAAAAAAAAATTTTTTTTTTTTTTTTTTTTTTTTTTTATAAAAAAAAAAAAAAAACTTCAACAAACAATTTTTTTATGTTTTATTATCAAAAAAAAAATAAATTTAAAAAAAAAAAAAAAAAAAAAAACAAAAAAAACCCCCAAAAAAAAAAAAAAATAAAAAAAAAAAAAAAAAAAAGTTTAAGGACATACACGATGGAATCCCCTTATGGCAGGAGCGATGGCTTCCGCATCCACACATGCACACTTTGGGTTTGCTCAACAAAATATGCCAAATTAATCCACTTACCTGCAGTGAATCATTGCCATACTGCTAATGGGACAGCAGAACACAATATTTAATCAATTCACACTGTTTATTTCACTGAAAACACTCTGAATTGATCAACTAGTGCTCATTTCCACAGAGAAGGTAATTTTTCGTCATCTTTGTTTACCTTTTTAAAGCCAGGATCTGCTTATTATTTCCTCACAAAAAACTGTATTTCCACTTCCCGTAGCCACCTGAACACTATTTACTTTCACTGAATGATTAATTATCATCGCGCTCTTGAAAACAGTGGACGAAAAAACTGTTTAATTAACGAGAATGGTGCAAAAATTCAGCAGCCGGTCTCAAAACTATGCGTTTTGCTTTTTTCTAATTAACACTCAGCTGTGCGTAGCGTAGCAGAGCGCAGTGTTGTCAGCAACTGTTTGCGCGAGTGTGCTGGACTGATAAAAGTTTTGATTAACGAAGTTAAAAAATGCCGCGTCTTACTAAAAGAAGGAAAGCGGCTGTTTTGCGTGAACAGGCTAAAAAAGTGATAAGAAGTGCTGTTGATCCCTTGACGTAGACATTTGAAAACCCGTGGAATAGTGGTTTTACTTCACCGTCAACTGATGCTTAATTTCATCGGAAAATAAGCAGCTTTCATTCCCTTCCTTTTCCTTGGAAGCACGAGCCAGGGGTAGCGGAGTCTGGGTTGACTTGATCCCCCTTTTTCGTTATGGATATATCTCAGCGGAAAAAACGAAACTTGATGTAGTTTTTGCACAGGCTCATAGTTCCATATTAACCCTTATGTGTTCGACAAAAAAAAAACACCTTTAGGTGTTCGACAGGGTACCCGGGTACCCACCAAATTCAAATGATCGTAACTCTGGCAATTATTGACCGATTTCAATTTTTTAAGCACTGTTGGATGCAGAATCTTATTTGCTTTATGTAAATTATATGCAATATCCATTTGAGTGCATCTGGTTTCCGAAAATCCGGGTTACCGGGGCTGTGGTTCTGTAAGGAGACACTATTTGGGAATATCAATTGAATTTCCTGGAATGGATGTCACAATCTTTCAAATAACGCCATAAAATGGTTTCAGCTGACTCTTAAAATTCACAGCTTTCAACAGCGAAATTTTGACGCATTTTTGTCAAATGTTTAAAAAGTTATTAGGGATCTTAAAAAAAAATAAAAAATGTCCAAGGTTCTCAAACTAAACATATTGTTCTTATATTTTTTATCTCGCTTCGCAATCTGAAGCAAATTTCACCATAATAATACCTTGTATAAAGACAAATCGTTATGGGAAATCGACTATACATTATCTGTTCTAGATTAAAAAAAACGCGGTAAGAAAGTCTCCACAGGGATCAAGTCTACCTAGTTTCCCAGTTAAATAATTGTAGGTATTTTCTATAAATTTACAACCATTTTTTTGAGTTTTTTTTTCTAAGAGATAGGAATTACAGAAGGGCTCTAATTTGCATGCCAAAAAATAAGTGGCGAGGAAATTTAAATTCAACTAGCATTTTTCAACGCATTCAATGCAAATTTTGATAAATGCTCCATAAATTATTTTCCTCGATTGAAATTCTGTGGAATTAAGCTGTAAAATTTTGTAAAATATGAGGTAGTCTAGGGTGAGCCTAAACGATTTTTTTTAAAATAAATTTCCAGGAATATCAACGCTCAATATATTTAAGATATTTTTCTCAAAAAATTCTAATATATGTATGCTTCTTACATAACCATGAACTATGCATGCAAATTTTCGATGAGTAAAAACATCTTTTGAAGTGCAGTTTCAATATCTTGTCAGCTAAATTTCGTTAAATTTTGTAAGAAGTTGATATCTAAATTTTTAAACAACTTGTTTGTTCATTTAAATCCTAAAAATATATGAATCCGGGTGTACCCAAGTAACTTCAAAGAGTTTCAAAATAAGAGATCATTATTATGAGTTAACAACATTCAACTGGATTGGATTGGTGAAAAAAATAATAAAAATGTAGCAAATGAATCATGTTGTATAACATGAGCTGTTGTTGGTTGTCAGAGTTCAATATGGCGTGAAAAGGTCCCTGGAATCGGTTTTCAAACTGCAAAAATCCCATTTATTATCTCAGATGCATAATATAAAATATTTTTAATACAATTTATGTTTCAGCCATCTACTCAAAGACTCATTCGATAGTTTATGATTGAAATAAGAACTGAACATTAAAGTTTAAAATTCACCAATATTTGTATTCAATTAGATGTATGGCTTAATATTTAGCTTGCTAATTATGCCCCAGACTCCCCCAACCTTTAAAATGGATTCTTATTTTGAGGCTTTATGCTTTTTTTTAGAAATGTGAATATTGTAGGGTATAATTAAATGGATGTACTGTAATTAACAAATTAAAATTACTGGCAACCATGACCGTTTTCTTCATGATGCACCAATACTATCATATGAGAGCAAAAAAGTGTTTGCACTACTACATGCATGTTGAATACTAAGGATTCGAGGGAGTTTCACCTTAAAAAAAAACACCATTTTTTATTTCGATGAAATTATGTCTCAAGATAGGTAATTATGTTCCCTACCAACCGTTAATACATCACAAGATGGACACTTTTAAGGAAACAAGGTTTCTCTTACAAAAACTGTTGCATGTCCCATTGATTTTTTTTTTCAGTGTATTTTGTTATCAAAAACTTTACCAGTGAAGGATATACGACTATGTAGTCATCTAAAAATGCAATGAAACTTAATTTGTGATGTGAGACAAAGCGAAGCACGCATATTCACGCAGCAGCACTCAAGAAGTACGACTCAATAAACAATATTAGAACACGCATTTCATACGTGCTACTGTAATTTCTACCAAAACATTTCTACCCCTTTTCTTACCTAATACTAGGTAAGGCTATTTAGTGGAATCAAACTACCTAATCGAAAGAAACGAATCAAGAGTTGTACCTAAACCAAATATAAACTAAACAAGAAAGTGAATCAGTGACATTCAACGTGTTACTTCTCTTTGCGAAAGGTTATTAAAAGCAGTTCTGAAAAGTGTCATAATGGACCAATCGTGTAAATCAAAATTCAACAGATTCAAGTGCTGTGCAAAAATAAACGATCCAAAGTGCAACCATCACAACCTACGTACCATGTCATCAAGGATAATAGACAAAATTCATTCCATGGGATATACCCATGAAATCAACAAATCGATGAGTATTTGTGAGTCATGTCGTGGATTGAAAAGTCACAATAGAGGTCCGAATACGAAAAAACGCCGATCTGATGGAAACGACGAAACTATGCAACTATCAATTAGTCGGCAGCAACATCATGATGATCCAGAACCGTCAACGAGTGGTCAACAAATCGAACATGAGTTAGGTAAGTTATCCTTCAACATGTTAACTTCTTATATAAACTTTCCACTGCATTCATTATTATAATTTTAACCTTTTTTATCTTACAGATATGGTACCATCAATTCCATCATTGGAGTCAATCCCGTCAACAGATCAACTACAGGGTCCATATAATGTTGAAAAGTTTAATACCATTGCTGAAACATTGAGTTTATCGCCAATCTCATATAGAAACATGTGAAGGGGGATGTAGCTTGTCGAAACTTCCGGTCCGCCACTAAGTATATTGTTATGAGGTACCAGGTGGTTATATCCACCGATTGCCTGTCGATCTGCCAAATTTGGAAGACGTCTGAATTGAGTTATTATCTCAAATTATAATATTCCGCCCACTATATCACAAAACATTGCGATTGGTTGACCGGATTGGAGATAATGAAATTATTGGGTATAGGACCAAGTCTCCCTCGGGTGGTGCTAAATCGATGAGCTTGGAAATCAATAGAAGCATAATGTTGCCAAAAGGCACGAATGGCTTCGAAGGACTCTAGTTTCACCAAATCCTTCAGTCGTGGCTTTGGATGTATGAGCATAGATTGCTCAACTTGCTTGATGCAGTTATTGATTCCATTAGTTAAATAGTTTGTGCAATGTTGAATTTTTGTTTGAAAATGGAGGACGTCTGAATCTATTGGTCAATTTGTTTTCGTAATTTTTCGGTGTTATAATCGGAACTGACCAAAACCGGTGTTAAAGTGTGCCTGAATGTGTCTGCGAGTGTTAACGTGGTGTTTAAGTTAAAAATTTGATTTCCTGCCAAAAAAACTGACACAATCGGATTTTCTTCTTCTTCTTCTTCTTTTTCATTCTATCGTTCAGTAGATTGAGCTTTTCCATGTAGTTATTCCTTTTTTTTACTCTCAGCTTTGTTTCATGTTAGTTAAGTGGAATATGCAAGTTCCAAGTTCAAGTTCAAGTGCAAGCTGGAAGGGGGGCGGCCCTGACATTTCCAAATGTTGCACATAGTCAAATGGCATGTGGCTTCTATAATTCAATGTGATGGGATTGGGTTAACGCGTGGTGACTCGGGAATGATCTCTCATATGCGTCCGTCGAACCATTTTGAACGGCCGCAGTGAGAATATCACCATGAATATCTTGCATGCGCGCCGCTTGTTCCCAATCATTAATGCCTTCTCTCTTTTCTATTTCATGTCCTTTTGCACTCTTTCCTATGCAATGAACGGGAGCAATGCCATATGAGAATCATTTAAATAAACCGGATACCTTGGTGGAAGCGGAACGCTAACCAGTCAGACCCTGCAAAGGATTTTTAGACAATTGAGAGGTGGTAAGTGCTCTCAAAACGCGGAGCAAAACAGGTAATTGTTATCCATTTTGTCCCTATATCACTTTATTATGAACCTACATCAAATATAATTTAATCTTATTATGAATTATATATATATGATCACATCACTTATCAAGGTGAATCCTGATCCATTGAGCCCTGCCCTACTAACATAGAAAACCCTCCTGTGACCTTTGTGGGGATGCAGAGGTAAACACGGTCCCTAAACAGCAAAGGTCACACTAACTTTCCTTCCCTATTCCCACCTGATTGCAAGGACGTGGCCGGCGCCGTTATTGATCATTGAAGAAATTGAATCACTGAAACGTGTACAGTGAGAATGGTCGGTTACTCCCAGCCCCATTCAATTGATTCATTGTGCAATTTTACTGACTCTGATCAATCACGGAATAGCAACCATTGATACGTGCAGTCAGTCAAGCTAAGCTAAGCTAATCTCATCTAGAAACGAGAAGTATGGAATATCGCATAAACAAATCATTGCAGATTACGAAAGCAGTGCGAAAAAATATCTTCGGAATAGATTCAACGGATGTTGGCAAAGTGGAGGCGTATGATGAGATAATTATGCAATTAAAGGAGAAGTTCAATCACCATACAACTGACAGAAGCGAACAGATTAAAATACTATCTGTACTGCCTAGGTCTTGGTTGGTAAATAGTCCTTGCTTCGGCTTCACTTCTTGTGCGTATGATTTGGACATCTTAACTTTGCGAGCCACATTTCGCACAGAAAGATTGGGATTTTTCTCAATAATGGCTACCATCTTCTTGTCCATTCGCCGGGAGCATACTTTTCGATTTGTTCCTCTTCGTCCTTCCGATCCACAGTCAAGTGCTGGTCAAATGATTTGCAAACACAAAACACGATACTTTTCGGTAGTTTTAGTTTCTTGGCAAGATCGCGTACCGATAAATTCGGATTTTGCTGCTGTTCTTACGAAATGCGTTTGCGCACTTCCACTTGATTCGACTCCATTTCACTGAATGTAACAAGAATGTAAACATTTTGTACCACGAAATAAAGTGGGCAGTTTCAGCTGTCATAAACGTGAAACGTTTCAGCGACCCGTGGAATAATTCAAAATCTACACTGAAAGAAAAGTGTTCGAAATGTAACATGGACAGGCTTTATTTGGCAGCCATGGATTTTTTGACGTTAATCCACGCACACTTACGCAACATATATATCAAATTAGTGCAAGCGAGAGGGAAATAAAACAGTGAGAAAACAAACAGTCGATTCGTGCTAGTGGTGCCAGAAATGAATTTATTTTTCCATGTGCTGGCGAGTATGTTGAAGTGTGGCAAATTGTGTTTTTGAGGGTGTTAACACATGGTGGCCGAGTGACTTACCTCCTGGTTCCAACGTACAAAGTAGAGAGATGATTCCAAAAAAAATGCTTCTTCCGCTTCTGATCAAAAATTTTTGGTGATCAGGAACCTTCGGGTGCGATTCGCAGAGCTTGTTGTAGATCGTTTTCGACTTGAATTCTTTTCTTGCGACTTCTGTTTGAGACTTCTCTCCGGTTTTCACTATTTAGAATCATTTATTCAAATCTGATCCAGAAACCACAGTGCACTTCCTGGAATTATCGGCTCTCTGATAGTTACGCACCATTTTTAAACCGTAACAAAAAGTAAACAACTTAACCTTCAAATGTGATCAATTACGGAATTTCAACCACCGCTCACTTTTTGTCATAAAATAACAATTTTTATCGTAAAATCATTACAAATGCCGCTTAAACATGATTTATTAAGGCCTGAATACACACACGGCATTGTGATGCCTTCTTGACGAAATTTGTCAGTACCTTCTTGAGACCTTCATGTGGCCCTTCTAGCACGCTCCGCCTTCCTGCCGTCTACACGGAAGGTACAATCACACCGTGTTGGGCTCCGCCGTCTGCATACCTTTTTGTTGTCACGCCGTCCAATTTTTGGTTTGCGTTTTCACGGAAGGCGGAGATGTCAATAAAAGAAGGCATGCAGAAGGCGTGATCGACAAATGTCAGTTTCAGATGTTACTTTGTTTACTTTGTTGCAAGAGTGATTTCAATCGGTTCGATTTTTGTCTTCATTAAATCTAGGGTTTTTTTTCATTGGGGCGAATCTACAATTGAGAGATTCTCTCCGGGCTCGCTCTGCTTCATTCATTACAGCGCCATTATAAACCTTTCGAGGGATTCTTTAGTACAGATTGAAACACAACAGTGCTGGCTAGCATACTCTACAAACAGTAGAATGAAAATCTTATAGTTGATTGTTTGTGTTTTCAAATTGCGTGTTTGTAAAATGGAGAAGATGTATGTGTTAGATGAAATAACTGAACGGAACGTACATGTTTCGGATACCGATGGCGGAAATGGTGGTGGTTCGGATCTCAGTTCGGACGTTGAACACGAACTGCCACATTTGAATGAAGTCAACTCGTGAGCCAGTCCTGAAACACGACAGTTGCCTTCCAAACGCAAATCGCGGCCGATATCGTCTTTAAAAAAATCGGCTGATAAGCGCGCACATATCAATCGCGATAACTGGGATGACGAATTGACGGCGGCATTAATCGGACAGGCGGAGTTGCACCCAGGTTCGTTTCTTCCAATCTCGGTCGCTCTTTTCATTTGTTCTACTACTCTTTTACAGTTATTTGGGATGTCAATTCGTCCGGTTTTCGCAACAAGAACTCAAAAGAATCTGCGTGGTTGGAAGTTCGTACCGATGGAAAACTGACGCACGCAAACGACGTAGAATGTCGTCGCAAGTGGCAGCACGTATGCAACAACAAAAACAAGCTGGCCAATGCATATTACGCTACCGTTTCAGGCGAGTCGGCTAAAAATTTACCGAATTGGGCGCATTAGACCACCATGGAATTCGTCCGCAAAAATAAAGCTTCGTACAAGACGCATACACAATCAAATTTGATAAGTTTTCTACTCACTGACTCGATTGATATTCTCAATCTTCCGTAACGTGTTGTTTCGTTCATCAGGAAGCAGACAAAGAAAATTTGCCAATAGCCAAATGATCCACCGATGATAAGACCAGTCGCGTGAAGCGACCAGCGTCGTCAACAAAAACAACAACACAAACGGCAACAAGCGGAACGCTGCAAAAGCTCGATGCATTAATTGCAACTATCGAAGAAGGACAATCCAATCCACAATTGGCTGAATCGAAGAAATGGGCGGCCATTTTGAATCAAATGCACCCAATGCGTGCAGCACGTGCTAAGTCGGAGATCAAAACAATACTTTCGCAATACTGGCAACGTTCGGTATGTTTGATAATCTCTTTTGGTTCGTGTTTTACTTTTATATTAATTTCAATTCATTTCGTTTGCTGTTACAGTAGGTCGTAGCAGATAATGAGAATGCTGAAAAAAATCATCGTTCTGAATTGGCAAAAACGTCTTTGTGCATCCATTTGAATTTCATCGACTGTGGTGTGACTGAGTCTCTCATCGTTTTTGGGCAACGATTTGGAAAAACTAGACTTTAGTCGCCACACTAAGGTTATCGTATTCAAGGAGAACGGCGAGTTGCTAACTGATCCGACAGCCATTGAAAACGTTGAAATTGCAGTGGGACTGCGACAATTTACATCCCCTGATCCAAAACAACCAGAAGCCAGCTTTACTTCACAAGAATAAGACGAATCAACGATTTTTTTTTTTTTCCTTTTTTTTGTCAATATTTGTTCATTACGCTTTTTTTTAAATTTATTTATATATTTGTTGATAAACTGTTTTTTCCTTCGCGAGCGATTTTTTATTTTGAATATATACCTCTCACTTTCCCACTTTTTCTAGCAAATGGATACAATTTTCTTCAGCCATGCGACGGAAATTGTCGCGAAGCCTCCGTTAAATTGGCACTCCGCATTCCCATCCCAAAAGTAATGTGGCACAGGCACCCTCAACTGGCCGCTTCAAAAGCCAAGCCGTCGTCCAGCATGATCGCTTATGCAAGCGTTTATTAGGCTTTCTTTCTTCGGTGGTTTCTCGGATCTCGTTTCGCAACATCTCTGCAGTTGATCTTCATCCAAGTTGTTGAAATAATTTAAATTGCATAAAAATCAAATGAAATAATTAAAAGAATTAAAATATTGCACTACTTCCACAACAATTTTTATCATAAAAAATGAAAATGCAAACTATATAGTCAAAACTATAATTCGAATTTAAGATATATTATCACATTTTATGTTATTGTTATCAAATAGTATAATCTCGCTTTCACCATACAACCTCTACATTAAAACATATTGTTAATGTATGCCATATTGTCATTGAAAGGTTTTTTATTGTCTGCACTCGGTCTGGATTATACACCAACATAGAGTACAGCAAAAATTTTGTTCGTGAAAATTGCCATTTTTTTATGGTAACCTAACTTAACCGCCTATTCAGCATATTGTTATTTGGTCTTTTACCATCTGACATATTGTTGAAACTATATAAGAGATTGTAAAATTATAGTTGTCAACTATAAAGGTAAATGTCATAACAGTAACGGAAACGGTCGTCAACAATAAGGGAAATGGTCCAGGAATGGTTGTGATTATGCGGGCTCTGTCACACCTCAAAAAAATTTACACAAGAAGGCTTGAAGCGATTCAAGAGGGCGTTGTCAGCACCTCCGGCAATAGAAGGTGTAAAAACGGCGTCTTAAAAATATTACGCCTTCTGAACGGTGTGATGCGTTTACACGGAAGGTGAACTTACTACCTTCTTGGGAAGAAGGCGATGTTGGACGGTGAAGGATAGAAGGTACTCCAACGGAAGGTGCGATTACGCCTTCTATTTTGTATGAAGAAGGCATCACGATGCCGTGTGTGTGTATTCAGGCCTTTAGTAGTTTTTGATAAATTTATTGGCTGACCGTGGATTATGGAAATCATGAACAATATTTACCGACGAAAAGTTGCAGGAGCTGAAATAAGCATCAGGGGCTGAAAAAAAAAAAATCATGTAGGTTTTTCTCGGTTTGACAAACATTTTTTATTGAATTTTATTAAGGGCCTATGCTAAATGATGCAAAAATAGTATTTGATATAAAAACCGAAGGCATGATATGTTTACTGTATTTCTGTTTAAAAATATTGAATAATTAAACGGTTCAAAGTAGCGCCCCATGTCTAAAGGCTGACTAAAAGTAAATTGGTTCGCCCTTCGCGTGCCGCTAGCACGCCTCTAGTGTTGGGAATTGAAAATCTACTTTGGTTTGTTTACACTTCTATAGATAATAACTGATGCAAGATTGATCAAAGTAGTTGATCGCGTTTAAAAATAACGTTGAATGGAACTCGAAAGAACTAAAAATATTGTGCACAAACACCTGGAAAATCCGGTGGTCCAGTTCCAAGCTGGCTAAAGTGCTGAAGATGCCGAAAACAACAGTTTGTCGAGTACTTAAAATCTACTAGGAAACCCTGAGTGTGGAAAGGAATCAGCGGATCTACGAAAAAACTCGAACAAGGGATCGTCAGCTACGCAGCAAGGTATTGAAGTGCAT
This sequence comes from Aedes koreicus, assembly GCA_024533555.2. Lineage (NCBI taxonomy): Eukaryota > Metazoa > Arthropoda > Insecta > Diptera > Culicidae > Aedes > Aedes koreicus. Next base: position 775,932 of record JAHHFK020005848.1, read on the forward strand.
TATAGCCAACCCCGGTCTTTCGATCCGCGATGTGGCCAGAAGGTACAACGCCAAATTTCAAACAGTGCAGAACATCCTTGCATAAGGATGAAGCACATGAAGCAGAATTCCGCTGCCAAAAAGCGAGCAAGGCTCTTGTGCAATTCGTGACGAAACACAAATTGGTACAGTAGGAAACACAAGGACTGCACTTTGATCGATGACGAAATATAAGTCAAACTCGATTTCAAGCAGCTTCCGGGATGTGCCGGGAAGATTCAAGTTCGTGTTTTTCAACAAGTTCGCCAAGAAGGCCATAATTTGTCAAGTCATTTGCAGTTGTGTCCTGAAAACGGAACCATTCATAACATCCTCGACGATGGCATCCAAAGTTTACGTCGCAGAATTCCTGAAAAAGCGCGTATTTCCGTTCATCCGCAAGCATAGGGGCAAAGTCATCTTCTGGCCCGATTTGGCCAGCTGCCACTACTTCAAGGTGGTTTTGGAGTGGTATGCTGCCAACAAACAAGATCGATTTTGTGCCTAGGCTCCGAATTGCCCGGAACTTCGACCAATTGAAACATACTGGGCAATTTCAAAACAGTAGCTTCGACGAAGTGGCGGGGCAGTCAAGGACATCCAGCAAATGCAGACAAAATGGCTCCATCAAGAGGAAGGTTCGAGATTTCGTTCGAACAGAAGAAATGTAACCATCTAATGCTGTAACTTTGAAGTTTTGATAAAAGTACTGCTAAGCAACCATTAATGGCCTTGTTAAACTTATTGAAGTGCAAGTTTTATGTCTTTTTGTACGTACCCATTTACTTTTAGTCAGCCTTTAAAGAAGCCCGCCCCGCACGGACATTAATTAACCCAATCGCAGTTTTCAAAACCACCCCTTGTCATAAAAGCATACCGTAATTTATGAACTTTCCCCTAGGACCAAAACCTATCATGCGACACCTTAAGTCACATTAGAATTCGACAAAGATTTTTCATTAGGGCTTAACTGACAAACGTAAACAATGGGTTTTTCCGCGAATTTCTCGGCATTGCGAACTCACCTGATCAATCCACCACGGTCATTTCGAAGAGGAAGAGTTTACCTATCCGATAGAATTGGAGGCTTACATGGGTAGCCTTTGTGTCACGAGAAATTTACGGAAGCAGCCATTGTTTACGTTTGTCAGTTAGGCCCTAATGAAAAATCTTTGTCGAATTCTATCATGACTTCATTGCTGGTGAATATAGACAAGTTAGTGGTCAGTGGCCAATGACGTTTATATGAGGTCCGGCCCAACAGGCAGCTTGCTTGTGTTAGAAGAAATAAATATTGTAATCATTGCTGAGCAAGCGAGTGGTGATGTTACACTACCATACAATTTCTAGAATGTGTATGGCATTAATGGATATATTTAATCTAAAACGTTTGTTGAGTTAATAGTTGAAATAAACTGACCAATAACTTTCGGTGATTTACTATGCGATACATAAATATTACCATGCGACACTAATATCATTACAAGTTTCATCATTTCACTAATATTTGCAAGCTCCTTGGGCCGTACCTGTTATAAACGTCATTGGTCAGTGGCGAGATATCACAGGGAATAGAACGCTATAAATAGAATTTTGCAAAACAGTGATTAATTACCATGAATTTTTTTCAAGAATATACAATAAATTTTGAGACAAAAAATTAACAAGGAATTAGTAATAAAACATAGCCACCACTGCATAATAGATATGAATCCTATAGTTATGCATCGTTTACATTTCACCCTTTCTCGCATCCTTTCTTATCATCACGGTTGGTTAACAGCCAAGACATTCGCAACTGTCTTCAACGAATTCTGTCCTCCTGATCGAAATGATCAGAAGAATGAACGGGTTAGAGTTTTAGGGCACTCAATATACGATTCAAAGACTGTTGCAAATGGCTCCCTCTTCGAAAACTACGAATCAGGTTTTTTTGCCGTAAGACAAACCCGGTAAGAACCTTCCCCTTCCCGGAATCCGATCCCACGATGAAAGAGTAACCAATCACCATCGTTTGAAGAGCGCCACCGGAGCTAACCCTTTTGTTTAGAGCTTACAATCGAGCCAAGAACCAAGCATATCGAGCAGGAATTATCGAAGCCACTGACTGCTTGCGGGTCTCAGATTGTGGGCTTAACCAACTGGTGTGAGGAGCCTAAATAGCCTCCTCCGAGCGCAGCCATACAAAAGCTTCAGGTAATAACATTCAATAACCGTTCGCCCGAAAACAGAGGTAACTCTGAGATGAGGATTTTCTGGGCTATACTGATAAAGCCTTTTCTGAGTTGTTACAGCTCCTAACCGCCTCCACACCTGGCACTTGACACTGGCACAGGCGTGCCTGATTTGGTATGATTTTGCTTTTGGCTCGCTGTTTGTCTGCCTGCTTGTTCTTGCGAGAGAAATAGACCGACAGATAGAGGTGTATGTTGGTTTGGAGCACACAGGTGTTGCGATGATTGGTACCTGCCTTCGCCGCAATCACCGACCCTCGCGTCTGAAGCCCTGGTGGGATTAGGTAAATTTATCGTTCAAAGCGCGTTTTCATCGGAATGGAGTGTAAAAATTGACCAACTTTGGGTATAAATTAGCAAGATTGTTGAAGTTCGATCGATCAAAATTCTTAAAGATTTGTTGAATAAACATTTTCTAATATATGATTAAAACCTTGTAAATAAATGAAAGCCTTAAAATCAATATCAGTTCAATGATATCCAAATAGGGTAAGGGGATGTAATGTTAGCCTAGCTCCGGCCTATGTACCAAATATGTCATTAATTCAGTGATAATCAACAAAATTACCTTGCTTTCAAGATAACGGATTGAATTCGACATCATTCATCCATTTACTGTTGTTCACTTCCGTTTATTTTACGATTTTCTTAACTTAACTTAACTTAAGACATCATGATTTCACTGGTTAAGCTGAACAGATTATCTCCATCATCTTCGAATGATCTAAATTTGGCTAAATTGAACCGATAAACCAAATAATGCAGCCTAGATGTACAGAAAATATTGTTGTTTGTCTTTATTTGAGAGACTTTCAGCCGGTGGCTGGTTCGTCTCATGTTCAGAAAATAGTCACACGTTACAAACTAGCAGTTCAGACAGATAAAATAACAATGATTTATCGAGAAAAAACCGTGGACCCAATGTTAGGGACGTATTTTTTTCTTTATTCGTAAAATTTTCAATGAAATGTATGAGTTTCGTTTGTATATTTTATAAATGGCTCATCTAAACGCAAACCGAGGGTTTAGGTGAATTATAATATGCAGAGGGTGCAGAGTGAATTATAATGTTTCAACCATCGGATAAATCATATGTGAAAATCTCTTAAGTGTTTCAAAGCAGTTTTAGTTTAGTTTGTTTTTTGTAATTTTATGTTGGGTAAAGCAAATACAGCTGGCAATGTCTTAAATCATAAAATCAAGAAAAAAACTCTACGAAGACTGCATTTAATAAAAAATCGATAGAACGGGACAAAGTTGCTTCCATGAATAGACCCAATTTGATGCTTGTAGACCGACATTATATCCATATCCCTCGAAAGTTTCTGACTTAATAAAATGCGTTCTATAGCTTTTCATGATATATACTACCAAAATTCTTATTGAACTTATCTAAGCAAGTGTATAACTAGCTCAATATTGCTTCAATCTAAAATAGTTTATGAGTTATAATAAAAAATGTAATCAATCGTTGCTTATTAGGCTGAGTTACATAACACATAACACATCGGTCAAGAAGTCCCAGGCCTAACTACCAGATGGCGCCACTAATAAAATATCCATACGATTTTCCAAAAGTACCAACCTTCAAAAGATTGCTGTCAAAATTTATTGACGTTTGGTTTATTATTTATCGAGTTACAGGGGTTTAAATGACGCTACTTTTGTGATTCTTAAAAACGATGGATTCAAAGCAATTTTATGTGTTGACATAATCGTTGTTTTTTGATGGAAAAAACACCGTTCAAGCCCAAGCTTGGCTTGAAAAATGTTATCCGGACTCTGCCTCATCAAAAATGACCATCAAACGATGGTTTGCCAATTTAAAACGTGGTCGTACGGCTCCGATGATGTTGGTCGGCCAAATGAGGCAGTTATTCCGGAAAATATTGAAAAAACCTTGATGATTATTATGATGGGCAATCGCAAAGTGAAGTTGCAAGAGGTATCTGAAGGTATCAAAAGGTTGTGTTTACACCATCATACACGAGAATTTGGGTATAAAAAGCTGTTTTCCTAATGGGTTCCGCGTTTGCTCACACCAGAGCTAAACCAACAAAGAGTCGATGATTCAAAGAGCTGTTTGGAGATGTTCACGCGAAATAAGGAGTTTTTGTGTCGATACATCACAATGGGTGAAACAAACTTCACTCCAGAATCAAATCGGCAGTCTGCTGAGTGGCGTGCAGACGGAGAAAGCCGTCCAAAGCGTCCAAAGAGTCAAACATCGGCTGGGAAGGTAATTGCCTCTGTATTTTGGGATGCGCATGGCATTTTATTCATTAACTACTTGGAACATGGAAAAACAATCAACAGTGACTATTAGGGTAACGGGATGTAATGTTAGCCTAGCTCCTTTATTCGGCCTATGCATCAAATATATCACAAATTCAGCGATAATCGGAAATTTCATGTTAACATCATTGATGATCAATTTATTTTGAAGCAGTTGAGACATTATTCATCAATTTATAGTTATATGCTTGAGCGAGATTTTCGCTTTTCCTCATTTCTTTAGCAATCATGATTTCACTAGTTAAGCTGGCGGATTACCTTCACGATCTTCAAATGACCCAAATTAGGCTAAATTGAAGTGATATGCCTAGTAATGCATTCGGGATATACGGTAAATTGTCATGCGTAATAAGGAATGTATCGAAAATAAGCTACCCACAAACTTTCTTTCAAATTTTGTTGAAAACCGATATTTTATTCATACAAAAAATTGATCCTTTATTGTAAGAGGCTAAACTTGAACATAGTGAAGACCGAATGGAATTTAAGTTATTCCTTCACGAATTTTCGAACTTTGGATCGAATGCTTTTCATCAAGTTCCGGACAAGTGTTGCATCGCATTTTTTGGACGCTTGAGCCCAAATTTTTTTGAACTCCTGCATGTTCCCAGCTGCCTTACCAGTCTTCTTGAAGACCCTCTTCACGATTGCCCAGGAACGTTCGATGGGTCGAAGCTGAGGGCAATTTAGTGGATTGATATTTTTCTCAACGAAATCTATACCCTTTTCCGCAAGCCAATTGAGAGTGGTTTTGGCATAGTGGGCCGACGCTAAATCCGACCGTTTTGTGGAGGTGTACTATGCTTCTTATATAAAGGCAACAATCTCTTCTGGAGACACTCAGATCGATAGATTTCCGCATTTATAGTTCCGGTAGTGTAAAAAATGGTTGACTTCAAACCACAGGAACATATCGCTTGCCATACCAGTACCTTTCGACCGAATTTCTCCACTTGAATCGACCTGTCCGCATCGCTCACATCCTCCTCAACGACGGCAGTAAAGTATTGTGGACCTGGAAGGGTTTTTGCGTCCTCCTTTACATAGGTCTCATCGTCCATCAAAACGCATGCATCCGGACGCTGCAAAAGACGCGAATACAATGTCCGGGCCCTTGTTGCTGCTCGTTTCTTCTGTTCTGCACTTTGTTTCGAGATTTTCTGCTTCTTGTAGGTCTTCAGGTGGTTTCGCCTCTTGATACGCTGGATCATTCCGACACTCGTTCCTGCTTTTTTGGCCAAATCGCGTATTGACATTGATTTGTTCTTCATGATTAGAGATACCACTTTCTGCTCCAGTTTCGGGTTGGAAGAACTGGGTTTTCTGCCTCTTCCTGGTAGCTCATCCAAAGAATAGTGTTCCCCAAACTTATTAATGATGGTTTTAATACTCGCATGATGAATTCCAAACCGCTTCGCCAATTTTCGCATAGTAATACCCTTCTCACATAGCCATGTGTCCAGAACCTTAATTTTCACTTCCTTTTCAATACGCGACATTTTGAAAACGCAGAATTTGAACCGCACAAACAAGTAAACAAAAGAAAGCTGACAGTCAAACGCACAGCATGCAGTGTTCAGAGCATAAAAAACCATCACAAATACATGCGTAAAACGTAAATGTATGTGGATGGCTTATATTCGATACACTCCTTAATTGCAATTTGTTTTGGAATTTTTTTTGCTGATTATAGCGAATAAAGCATTAAATGAAATAGGGTAGGGGACGGCTTAATCAGGGGTCACTATTTTAATCAGTTGTTAGGAAATAGGTCTATAACTCCTACATTTTCCAAATTATTTCACTATTAATGATACGATCATGAGCTATATCTATTGGGTCAATGATTCGATGTATGAGTCATGATTGATTAATAATTTATTACTGTCATTTTGATGATTTAAAATACATCATCTAGAAACCATCAGTTTCTTACCTGCTGAAGAAGTTCGCTCAAATTTTGTCTTTGTGTATTTTACATTAAATTTTAATCGCGTGTACCGAAGAGCATGTGTTCATCAGCTCTCTCTCTCACAACTAGGCTTGTTGCCAGAATGTGATGTTGAACATTAAGTTAAATTTGTTACATATTTAGATGATCTGAAATCGCTATTTATTTCATGTTTTTTACAGTCATTGAAGGTTGATCTTTGCTTATGATTATATTGTCCATCATCTGGCACTATCATTTGCAATAAAGAATATGTTTTGGAGCTGTCCAATAGTACTCAACGATAAATAATGCTTCGCTGTTGAGCGGCAGCTATGGCATCACTGTTGCCTTTGAGAGAGCCCATGTTTCCTCTCTTCTTTGTTAACCATGGATATAGCGCACCGGTAATGTAACGTGAAGCCTGCTGTCTCTTGCATTTGTTTGTTTTTAAACGAAGCATCCCGCTTGTCGCACAGTCGCTTTGGCTAACATTTGCGTGAGAGTAAATGAAATAAGAAATACACATTGCCAATCTAAAGATCAATGACAAACTAAAAGTTTGGTCGTGTAGGTCTGTCTCATAACCTGCTAGTAGACGAGTTTGTGATCGTAGCAATCGACATGTTTTGGTTGACTGTTTTCGAAAGCGGTTGGGTAAAACGAAGGGGCGGGTTGAGGAAATTGACGTTTGCAGCAAATCGTGAACTGGCCTATTTAATTTCGCCTTCGCACACATGCATAGAATCGCACTCATACGATATTGTTAGTTTATGTACAGATTGAGGAGCTGAAGAAAACATTTTTTTAATCGGAAAGCAATCCGCATGCGTTTAAGAAGTCCCTGCAACTGGGAACTTTATTCCATGGCTATGAAATTTTCTGAGCCTAATGCTCGTTGCTGAAGGTATGTTCCGATAGACCAGGCGTAAGCAGAGGGATGAATGTCCGAATATTGGCAGTTCTAATTATAGGTTACATACAGCTTCATCAAATGTCTCAGGTGCTGTCTAAACTGCTTAAAGCCCGTCCCGTACCCTACCTAAAAGGATAACAAAAATAAACTTTACGAAGATTCTTTTGAACAAGAATGAGAATTAATGATGAGACGATTTTGCATCCACGAATAGACCCAATATGGTGCTTAAAGACTGACATTACATCCATACTTGATGAAAGTTTAGGACTTAATAAAGTTAGTTGGTTAACTTTACACGGTGCAGAACAGCAAACGTCTTATTAAGTATGTCTAAGCGAAGATATAACTAGTTGAATATCGTTTCCAGCTCAATTACTTTATAAGTTATGTTTAAAATTGTAATCGACGGCTGCATATTAGGCTGAGTTAAGGGACGTGTACCTTATATCGTTTTGTTGGATCGTTTGAAGGCCGAAATCGCCCAGAAAAGGCCTCATTTGAAGAAGAAAAAGGTTCTCTTTCACCAAGACAATGCACCGTGTCACAAGTCAATAAAAACAGCCGCAAAAATGGTCGAGTTGGGTTTCGAATTGCAACCGCACCCACCGTATTCTCCAGATCTGCCCCCAGCGACTACTGGTTCTTCGTAGAACTCAAAAAGATGCCCCGTGGAAAGAGATTTGGCTCAGATGAGGAAGTGATTGTTGAAACTGAAGCATATTTTGAAGGTATCGATAAATCGTTCGATAAGCCGGTGGTATCGTAAAGCTAGAGAAACGTTGGAATGATTGTATCACTCTAAAAGGAGATTATATTGATGAATAACAATGAATTTTGGCAAAGAAATGTTGTTTTCCTACTTAGGCCCGGGACTTATTGACCTATGTGTTACCCTATGTGATATGAAAAATCAGTGAAGTTGTGTTTATAAAAAAAATCCATTATAAACTACTTGGAAATTGGTTGTCCTTCCGGAGAAACCGGTGAATGCGAACAACTACTTCGGGACTTTAGCTTCTCTTGAGAACGCTCCATGGAACAAAAAAAAAAAAAGAAATATCGTTAAGCGCTGTAATTATTTTCGTAGTAGAAGTTAAATGTATTTCATTTCCATTCATTATGTCACCATCTGCGTAAATTAACTATTTGATTGGTAAGCCTGACGAACTCTGCTTCTTTTTTACGTGTTTTTTGTTTGGTTGATTTTTCGTTTTGATGACATACGTGTTTTGGGTTTCCCTTATGGGAGTTTTTGCTTGAATTTAATAAAATCAATCAGGGTTGTGCATAAAACACGACCGCAAAATAGGGATACTATCTTTGCAAAAGCAAAAATTAGGACACCATAAAAAAAGACAAAAAAAAAAAAAAGACACAAAAAAAATTTTGTAGACATCGAGCGATACTCGATGTCTACAAAGTCGCAGAACTCTTTCAGATCTGCAGTCCGCACAATGTAGATCGGAAAATAGTTGAACATTTTTAGAACAAGCGGGTCCATATCAAAATTTCCAATCTGATCCAGTCTGTGGTGAAGCGCGTTGTTTAAAACGTGGGCTGGGCATCCAACACCAACAAGATTGCAATGGAGTTTCTGTTTCAGCAGGTTGAAATTATTGTCCTTTCCTCGTCTGTTAACGCCACCGAAATTCGTATTCCTGTTGTCTCCGCTGAAGGCCACAAATTTATCCTGCCAGTTGTGCTTTTTGAATGCGGTTTCAATCAGGACTGCAATCGTTGAAGCTTTCTCATTCGCCACCTCATAGAGATCCAGAATCCTCACTTGAATACCACCATGCGCTGCGTCAAAGTACTGCACGACGATAGGGAACAACTTTATGTTACCGTGATAGCTGCCGTCAGTACTTACACTGACAAATGGAGTTGCAGACAGTTATTTCAATACCACCTCAGTTGAATGCGGTGCAAATACACCGGATATGATAGTTTCTGTCTTAGTGCGAGCACAGCTGACCTTCCTGGCAGTTTCAGAATCGTCGAACATCAAACGCAATAGCGTCGGCGTACAATCCATAGACTTGAAGCTATTATGATGCATCACTGTATAAAACGCAAGTGCTTCTTCTGCTGCCCACACCTTTAGTGCAGCTGGAGTTGCTTTCTGCACCACAAAACTTAACATAGATTTTGAGGTAGATGTTGACTGAACATTTTTGCAGTGCTTTGGAGTTTTGACATGCTTCTCCAAATCCAGTTTGCCTACTAAATGTATGACTGAGTAAGCTTTTGTATATTAAAACATAATTCAATGAGGATTACATACCGCTATTAGCTACTTAGACATATGAATCGCATATATAACATTTAGCCTCAGATTCATGTCGTCGTAATTCATCGTTGAAATGACACTTACGTTTCGACATTTTCGACTCAAACCTCGATAAACCTCACGCCCATTTCATTTTACTCAAGTTTTGATTACAATTGTATATTTCCTCTTTTTCTCTCACGGAAATGTTACTCAATTTTCGTTAAAAAGTGGATCTACTCCGTTTATGAGTAGATCCAAGTTTTACGAAAATTGAGTAACACCGGTTCGAGATATTTTGGCTATACGTGATCTGGAGTTTATGAAACTCATTTATGTGTTTTTGACTAACATTAGCCTTAGATTGTAGTTAGTTTAACCTGTATGTTTACTTTAAGTTTTTTTTTCTCTGTGTTTGTGTGTGTGTTTTTTTTTCTCATTCTCAAAAATGTTAAAGTCAAAAGAAAACCTAAAGTTGTATAGTTATAAGTTTTTATCCAATTCCGAATTTAAAATAAACGTGCTTTGTAAACCACACTTCAAATTCCCGCCTATCTTCCCATCCATACAATTGTTATTCCTATTAACCTCGAGACGGCCGCGAGTAATCGGTTCTATCCCCTTAACATTAGTTTTAAGATAATTGATGTATATAAATATGAAAACTTGGCTCTGTAAAGTTGATTCGATTGAGCCTGTACAAATAAATGATTTAATATAAAAAAAAAAAAAAAGCGTTACTCCTATTTTTCAAGAATAGAACAAGTAAAGATGAACTTATCGTGCTCCTAAAAAAATCTTGTTAGTCTTGTGCAAGAAATATTAGTTTTATATGCGTTTTATGGTAGTTTTAGATAAAACCACTGAAAAATTGGCGAGCGTGGCTATTCTGGATTCCCTCCGAATGGTAGCCATTTTTATATATATGCAACAAAACTCTCGTCTTTCCAATGCTACAAACAATTTCTGCTGTTTAAAATACATTTTGAAATTTTAAATGGATTGTAGACACAATTTATTCAAGATCTAACAATTTATCAGCCTTGTCACTTAATTGTTGAATTGTCAAGTATTTTTTATTTTTCAAATAAATCAATGTTCTTGCAATGATTCCGTGGCGCATTAAAATTTTCGAGCTTTTATGTTATAAAACACCAATAAACTGAACGTCGCATGAAAAATTTATCAATTGCAGGCAAAAAACTCATGCATTTATGGTCAATTTTACAATTAATTTACATACGTATCCACTTTGGAAAAGAAACATCATGTGTATATCGATGTTTTTTTTTCTCTTAAAAAGTCCCCATTCAGCAGAACGAATCCAAAAATGGAATCTTAGAAACATATTTGTGACGGACTGGAAGTGTTCTTAAAGAGGAAAATCATAAAACTACCAAAACTTGTGGTAGTTTTATCATAGTTTTAAGCATGTCCTGCATGTCATTACAAGTATGTACCGACAAAACTATCAAGTTTTAAGCGAATCTTGGGAAATAGTCTTGAGAACCTCCTGTAGTATGGGCCTTTTTGAGCTTATGAGGGTTTTATGGCTGTTTTATCGATGTTATGTAGAATATCTAGTTTTATGCGTGGTTTTATCAAATGAGTCTTGAGAACTTCTTCAAGTGTACCTTAAAATTGAATTTGTTACTTGGGATGTTATATGAGAAATCAGGCTGGACGCTTCAAAACGATCTCACATTCAGGATGGATGGTATCCCTACTGCAAAATCGCCGTTTACAAGATGATTGTCGTTGCCCATTTCAATAATAACAATAACATCCAAAACATCGATTTATAGGTAGAGCTCTCAAGTAAACATGAATTGAATTCGTTGTATGAACATTGAGATTATACAAGTACTTTCAAGTATTATGATTTAATTCGTAACAATTGTCGGGTTGGGAAATAATAGTTTCTAACTTTTTTTTGTCGAATCGAAATAAGGCGCGTGTCACAGACTTGACGTTTTAATATTTGACTGCGTAATTTTCCCGTGCAACCATGGTTGAAAAAAAAAACTGTTCGATTTACAAAAAGAGAAAAAATCTTGTACTTGTTGGTAATGATCAAAATTATTCGGTGATAATTCTACAATTGAAGTTGTTATCATATCTGATGGAGAAATTGTCACGACCTTTTGCAAACGTCAATTTATGGCCGCCCTTCAGAATATTCGTCTTCCGCTTAGTCATATGTAAACACAATATCGAAAGTTGGTACAATTAATTTCGCCTGTTTACCCTGCCCAGGGACCTGACGGACAGTCATTCTCATGTAGCCAACATCTCTAACATCTTAACGGCAAAAGATTCATTGTTGTAAATAATACTGGCGTTTGTAGCCACATCATGCAAGAAAAAATAAGTTTCACCTATGTTTCGAGACCCTATGTCAAGCATAGTTATGCTTGGCCCTTTTGCATTCGGTTTGGTAAATAATCATTGATTATGGTCGATTATTGCCATTATCGCACGGGTTTTCCACACAGGATGCGTAATCGGATGATGTTCGCGTCCATTTAGGGTAATAATTATTACAGCGATTAGCCGAAAAGGGCTATTTACCGTGATTGAAATGGATCAAAGCAACTTTTTGGCACTCAACGAATTACAGTACTTTTATAATCGAGCCAAAATCAATTTTAACGGTGACTGTGTGTGATTCAGAGATATTTCCTTTATACCATGGATGCTCCCGGTGTGATGTATTATAAATACAAATTGGTGATACCGAATTTCGCAAGTTAACCATGAACAAAGATTTGAGGGATCCTGTTACTCTGCCTCCATCTATTAATGACGAACCGATCCCAATAGCAGAAGAAAAGTTAGAAGATCTTCGAAAAAAGTTGGAACTCGTCTTTGAGACACTGTTAAAACAAATCATTCCAAAAAAGCGAGGCGTCCAAAAGCTAAAAACCCGATCACTTTGAAGCAGATATCACCTTGGAGAATAAATGTGGCAATGAATCCTAACAGAAACGTTTGTTTTCTTTCAGTATCAATGATACAAAATTGTTGTTTATACCTTAATTATATTCGTTCTTAACCATACCGATTTTCTGAAAACGTTATTTTTATAAACACAAGCCCTACTATTATTCAAACAAATTAAAGGGCGAACACGAAATTATTGCGACACATTCAACAGGGCATAACTTTTTTACCATTGGGTAAAAATCAACCAAATTTTGCATACTATCTCATTGATGTGTATTGTTTACATGCTGTCAAACTCGAAGTCGTGTTTTTCGATTCAACGAAAATGGAGGTGAACCAACGCGAGTCGAGAGAACAAATTCTTTCCAGACACCTGGAATTTCCTGACCTGTCGCACCGGCAGTTGGGAAAAATGTTGAACATTCACCATTCAACCGTCTCCAGAGTGTTGAAGCGGTTCCAGGAGCGGTTGACGTTGGACCACGGCAAAGGAGCTGGAAGAAAACTGGGACCGGAGAACAAAAAGACGGAGGGAAAGGTGAAGCGGATGATTAACGCAATTCCCAACTACGTCCAGAATGCAAAGAAGAGAGCTGGACTACATACATACAAGGTACAGAACTTCCCAAACCGCGATGAGCGGCAACAATCGACGGCTAAAACTCGGGCACGGAAGCTCTACGAGAAGATGCTGACAAAATATGGCTGCTGTGTGATGGACGACGAAACGTATATAAAAGCCGATTTTATACAAATTCCGGGGTTGGAGTTTTTCACCGGCAAGAGCAAGTTCTATGTGGACGACAAATTTAAGAAGAAGAAAATGTCGAAGTTCGCCTCCAAATATCTCATTTGGCAGGCCATCTGCTCTTGCGGACTGAGGAGTGAGCCTTTCGTGACAAAGGGCACAGTAAATGGCGAGATCTTCAAATCTGAGTGCCTCGAGAAGCGCCTTTTGCCGTTCTTGCAGCAGCACGACGAAGCTCCGCTATTTTGGCCAGATTTGGCATCATGCCACTATTCTAAAAGTGTCCTGGAGTGGTATGAGGCCAATTCTGTCCATTTTGTTCCAAAGGACATGAATCCGCCAAACTGTCCGGAGCTGCGCCCGGTGGAGCAGTACTGGGCAATGATGAAGCGGGAACTTCGGAAGAGCAAGAAGACAGTCAAAGACGAGAAGGGCATGTTAAGAAAATGGAAAAAAAAACTGAGAAACTGGTACCGGATGACACTGTAAAGACTTTGATGGAGGGCATCAAGCGAAAATGCGTTCAATTTTACACTTAAGGCTCCATCGATTAACTTTTCTTTTCATTTTTGAAGTAAATATATGTATAAAACTACCCTAAAATTTTGGTTTGATTCTAAACATTATAAGAAAATTGGCATGACATTTTCGGTGTCGCAATAATTTCGTGTTCGCCCTTTATAAGACATCTCATCGAATACTCTCAGAACTCCATCCTGATGTCCTGACCAACTGAGTGACCAACTCAATCTATCACATCCACTAATATAAGTTTCTCGTTCTTGAATCTTGCTCGGCACCATCACCTTAATTAGCTCCTCTTCCAGGTTCAATAAGAAAGTTATGCTTTGAATTGTCTTTGATGAATCAACCAACTCTTGGACGATGTTCCACAAGTACAACACAAGTTTACACTAGCCAAACCGATCCAAAGCGCGATATTCTTTGTCAAAAAAAGTTATGGCGAAAGCCTATTTTCGGTTGGTTTGAATCCACGCCTTTAACATACTTTTTACCCTCGAAGCCTTCCGACAGTTTAAATTTTTCACTTCCTGGAATTAATATTATTTTTCTGCGGGAAATATTTCTGATTACAGGCATCAATTTGCTTTTCAATAACTTAATCACTCTAACCTTATTCGTGTTGATGATATCCATTATGTGATCCTTAAGTTACTTGTTGATTACGTCCTCAAAACAAGTCTTTTTGATGACTATGACTTCCTAGTTTCGTTGGAGCACCCAATTGGAACACAGAAATCCACTGATATAAATTCAAATGCCGACGTTCAGCATCATGTTCGGACCTACAAAACGACTTGATTGTTGTCCAGTCCTTAACAAGCTCGGCTAATTTAGCTATTATAATCAGCAATATTTTCTTATCAGCACAATCTTATAAAGGAAGGCAATCAATAATTGATTATTAACAATACTCTTGAGAGTAGACAAAGGGGCAATATTGACTTAATATAATCAAAATCTGACGTAAATACTTGGGCTAAAATAAGACGAACGGTGACATCATTTGAACGAAATTAACTTGACAACGACAATCGGGAAAAGGGCAAGTTTCTGAAGGGCGAAATCAATCCCTCGAAGAAAAGTGGGCGCATGACATTTTTTCTTTTCCACACGTCAGTAGAGAACAATTTCAAGCATCTGTAGAAATTAACTCACAACATAATTAGAAATTACAAAAAAACATATATTTGAAATATTTTAGCTAAGCTTGACTAACTGCACGTATCAATGGTTGCTACTCCGTGATTGATCAGAATCAGTGAAATGGCACAATGGATCAACTGACCTTTCTCACTGTACATGTTTCAGTGATTCAATTTCTTTAATAATCCACGTCCTTGCAATCACGTTGGAATAGGGCAGGAATATTAGTGTTACCTTTGCTGTTTCGGGACCGTGTTTATTTCTGTATCGCCACATAGGTCACAGGAAGGAGTTTTTTTTATGCTAGTAGGGCTCAGTTGATCAGGATTCACCTTGATAAGTGAAGTTGCCATGTTTATGATTCATAATCGTTAGTAAACTCGCGCCGTCGAACAATAGATAACCGAAAAAATACGAAACGCGCCATGCCACATTACAAAAAAGTGCGCAACTAAGCATCAACACAATCGTTCAGAGCTGATGCTCGAAGGAAAGTCTTTTTTTCGTAAATTTTCAACTTTTTCAACTGGACTCCACAAACCACTTCACTATTGAAACTAATATCCGCATCAATCAAGTGGAAGCTTCTTAAGAATGATCCACGCTAATCCATCCATAATTCAGGGACCTGGTAATAATAAGAGTCCTTAGATATATTCCGTGCCTTCTGGCAACTTAATGCTTCTATTGATGTCCAAGCTCATCGGTTACCAACGGGGGGAGACTTGGCCCTATTCCTAATGATTTCATTATCTCCAATCCACTCAACCATTCACAATGTTTTGTGATATAGTGGACGGATTATTATAATTTGAGATAACATACATCATACGTCTTCCAAATTTGACCCACCTCATAACAAGATGCTTAGAGACGATCGCAGCAAGCCGTGCTTCGAAACTGACGTGTTTTGTTTTTTGCTGCGTCGTTTTCGCGAAAAAAATCAAATAATAATTCGTAATTTAGCTTGAGCTAACAGTGAAATCATAAAATCTCCGCGAAAATTGTGTAAGCCGTAGTGAATATAATCGATTCCCACTCGAAATGTGTGAGTGTCGGTAGTATTTACCCGTTTTCTGTTTGATTTTGTGCTTCGCCCTCGCACCCGGAAGAAGAGTTAAATCAGCTTAGTTTTGGTTATTAGTGGTAATATTGTGACACTCGGGCATAATTTATTAGTTTAGAGGGTTTTTGCGCTTTGTCGCGAGTGAATGGATGATTATTAGCAGTTTTGAAACTCGATATAAAGTCGCCACATAACGGGGATGCATTATTGCCCAGTAAGAAAAGTTAGTCTAACATTAGTCTAACGTTAGTCGAACACGTTAGACTGTTCGTCGAACATTTTGTCTAACTTTCGTCTAATGTTAGACGTCTGTTAGACACATCTGACACATGATGTTAGACATTACTGAGGGAAAATTGTTAACCAGTTAGTATAACGTTAGGCGTAATTCAATGCGGGTGGTTAGACCCCGTTACACTAGGTTTTTATTATGAAGTAAAGCTCGCAATCAAAGTTTTATGCTCGTTTGTAGACACTCTGCTACTAAAACAAAAAAAACTTGGCACTTTTGGAATGCTAGCAGAGTGGAGACGACCATAAAACATTGATTACTCACCTATTTCTAAGCAGCATCCATCATTTTCCATCTTCCGCTTCTCGTGTTTGTTCTAACACCGTCGAGTTCGCCGACTGAGGCAAATGTCAGGAACAAAAAAAAAGAACGACATCTGCGACGTAATTCATGCGAGCTTTAGCTGCCAGCGTTGCCATGATTGTTTTCAATTATCTTAATAATATTGTTATAATATTAGTATTATTATATTCTTACAATATTATTGTGTCAAAAGAAATCTGATAACAAATGTATTTCAATAGAGCATTGCCCTAATTGGTAGATAGAAAGAATCATATTCACTGTCAAATTGAAATAATGCTAAATAAAGAATATCATATTAATATTCCGATATTTCACTCTAACATCTAAGATTTTAAATATAGAGCAATACATTGTAAAACCAATTTAAGATCAATAATTATCAATAATAATGCATGATGATAATAAAACTCGAAAATTTCATCATACGTGATATTTTGATCGAACATTTTAATTTATTTTCGAAATGTCAAGTTTAAGTGAAAATTCATAAAATAGGTTTTTAATTGCAAAACCTGCATGACAGGACATCAAATTTATTAACAGTGCCAAAATTCGGGCCAAAAAATTTTGATTCGGTATAAGAAAATTAGACAATATTACTTTTTGATACGAAAGATTATGTTTACAAGTATACTTATATCGAGGTAAAAGTTATGTTTGTTCTAGTTAAGTTTTACGTTTTACTTTATATGGGGTATGACTGTATTTTACTGTCTTCCGGCCTAGCAATACATTTGGCTTTTCGACCTAATAATGCGCGGCCTATTGGGGGTGGGTCTAATGGCATTCGGCTTAATGGGCCTAATGACTCATCACTCTGACTAAATTAAAAGCAATAGTCACTGAAACTCCACTCAACTTCCTTTTTTGTAGACATGTTTTTTATAAGTGAACCGATTATTTTCAACCAGGTATAATAATGCACACTCGAATTGATTAATATTATGAAATTTAAAGTAAGAAAGGCTTGACATGATCATTTTAAATTTTTACTATGTATAGTTCCACTTAACAGCAAAATCAATTTAAATTATCGGTCTGAGTTCACAGTAGCGCTGTGTGAAGGGCCACCCTGATAAAAAATTACCTTAAACGAACGATATCACAAATCCTCCAACCATTTCTTTTGTGGTTTGGATGATTCCCCAAATAGATCTTGAAGAAAAATAACCATACGAAATTTATTAGCGAAAAAACGGAGGGGTAGACCCGTAAGCAGAAACACTTACACGCAACCCGCGAAAACATAAGAATCTGTTTCCAACGATACGATCCAACAAGTTGAATAACCTAATTCGCAATACTTATTCAGGTTTGCATTAACTAAATCCAACAACAAGATTGTATAATTGGTTAAAAATGCGAATTTTCGAACAAGAAGATTCCCTAATCTGTAGGGAGAAGACCCATTTATTCACAAATTATTAACGACGGGAAGTTGGCATTCCCACTCTCATCATCCAATTCGCTTCAACCGGTTGCCCTGATGATTCTTTACATATCCCAACTATCTGAATTTATACGTAAGAGAATATAATATATGTTTGTACACAAATTATCTTATATTAACTGGTTTTTTTAAACGATGAATTATGTATGTTTTAATATTTTGATATTTCTGAAAAAGCTAAAAAAAACAGAGAAAATCATTCGAACTATCATAGATAAAACTTCAGAGAGAATATGATTTTTTTTTTCATGAAGCAACAAATTATTCTTGAAGACATGTTTTCAAAAGTTTCATTTATACCGTTTTAGTAACATTTCAAAGATGTCAATTGGCGTTATTGCAGAGCCCGATTTGACGATTTTGGAAAAAAAAAGTGGAACATCTAATCAATATACCACTAAACGAAACAATTAAGATATGTATAATCATGTACTGCTTATAAGCGTATGCCAGTCTTGAGGTTAGTTAAAAGTTGAGGTTCAGAAGTAAATGCCAATGTAATGCTGTAATTCAAAAAACAAAACAAATTAATCCTTTAATGCTTGTCATGCTGCTCTATGCTTTCTTGATAAATGGTTTTAAGATGCAAAAATGACCCCCAAGCGTGTTGCAATTATTAATTTAAGAAAATGGAAAATATACAATTTGGTTTACTGATACACGATTTTCAGTCACACCCCCTCACTTTGCTATAGAGGAATCCAACTTGAAAAAAGAAGAAGACACCGAGTGGTGATAAATCTGACAGCTCCCTTGTTAAAGTATAGGACGAACATTTTAAAATGCTTCTAGAAAATTCAAATGAAATTTTAATTAAAAGCGGTTTATTGTATGATGTAAGAAAAATCCAAAACTGCACAATAGGCGCATTATTTTATATTTATTTTTATTTTGCTGAAAATGTCTTTATTGAGTAGTTTTCGATTTTTCTTACATCATACAACAAACCGCTTTTAATTAGAATTTCATATGAATTTTCTAGAAGCAATTTAAAATGTTCGTCCTATACTTTAACATGAGAGCTGTCAGATCTATCACCACATGGTGTCTTCTTCTTTTTTCAACCTGGATTCGTCCATAGTCAAATTGACAACATTGTCCAGGTTACGTCAACCAGCGCCATCAGCAGACTGGTCAGCTGGCAGTCTTTTGAGATCATATGACTCGTAGATAGGAACTTGTGTTGACAGGAGCTCGGTCGCTCCCTCCCTCCTGGTTGGCAACGCATCATTTGAAACCCATTTACAGTCATACGTATACGTTTAAATACTGAACTAGACAGAGATCAAATTCTGGTCTAGAAAGTATGTTCAAAATTCGAGCTCTTGGAAGCGATAAGTATGAATAATAAATCAAATAAAAAAAGATGCAACTACTGCTTTAGGCTTCTGAATTAATGCTTTAGTAGCAGAGATAATAGTGTCGAAATATATTTTATCAGAGATGCTGTATATTAAGCTAAGAAATTTGTAGATCACTTAGGTTTGGTGCGTAAATGTACAGATAAATTGTAATTGATCAGTAATCTTCTCAAAGTGATTTTCAAAACATTACCAGAGTCTCAAGCTATCAAGTATCAAACTATTGAAATTCAGTTTTTTTTTTTTTGCAGAAAGATAAAAGGATTCATAGAATGATAGTTTTCATTGGAAATATTGCAATGGGTTAGTTTTTTTTAAAGTAACCTGTATATTCTTCTCCGTAGTTCAGGGACAATCAATCAATTCAAGCCAATGGCTATTCATAAAGCATATCTTAAGACATTCGTCTTGGTGAATTTTTTTTTATAAAAAACTAGTTCTGAAAATATTTAATACCGATGCAACGGAATGTATCAGACCTTAAAGCTATAAAACATCCCTTTGGAGTGTTAATATGAAAAAATAGTATTTTTACTACCGTAAATTATACTATTGAAATTCTATTATAAAACACATAAACAGATGCTCTGGCAACGCTGAAATCCACCTGGTTAGATCCCGAATCATGAAGCTTTAGGCCGGGCGCCCACTGAAGTGACGCAGGTGAAACATCTGTATGTATTCCAAAATACTTGTCGACATTTTCCTCCCGCCGTAAGACTTCGACTTGATGTTTTGAAATGGTATGTGATGTCACACTTCCGCCTGATCAGTGGGCATCTCGACTTATGTTGGTTAAGCACGCTGAAAATAGAATTACAGTGGAGCGTAACAAATTCCTCCTGAAAGCATGCAACTGGTGATTAAAGCTTTATGTTGGTAACTTCTAACAAAGTTCTAACTACGTCTAACTCTAACATTTTTCTTGCTGGGTGGTAGAGTGTGGAGTAAAAAAAAAAAAATAAGGGAAGGGAAGAGAGGGGCTGTGGGGGGAGAAAAAGAAAAAAAAAAAAACGCGGGGGGGGGGAGAAAAGTTTGCATATTTTTTTGGGTGTTTCCGGGGGGGTGTAATTTTTTTTTTGTGGGGGGTGTTATCGGGGGGGGGGTTTGTGTTTTTTTTTTTTGTGTTTTTTTTGGCGTGTGATTAATTTAATCAACGCATGTTTTTTTTTTTTTTTTTTTGAGGGGGTGGGGGGGGGGGGGGGGGGGGGGGGGGGGGTGCCCCCGGCAAAAAAAAAAAAATAAATTTTTTTTTTTTTTGTTTTTTTTTTTTTTTTTTTTTTTTTTGGGTTGTTTAGATCGCGGATGTAGTTAAAATAACAGAAATTGAAACAAAAAATCCTCATGAGGTAACAAAATATTAGCTTAACTATGATATAGACATAACATAAACAAATCAAAATTTGTAACAGTTTTGTTACGATGTAGCAAAATTATATCAGCTATTGTTATAATTAATCTATTTCTTCACGCAGATTGTGCCTCCCAGGGTATTATATCTTAATTTGTTATAAGTATGTTTCACAATTATTCAGATGAAAACATTTTTAACAAATTTATATCATAATCAGTTAGTCGTAACAAGGTTTGTTATAATTTTGATATTTTTATGTTATGCCCTTCTGGTCGGGTAACTATATAACAAAAATCTTATTTTCAAAAAATACTAAATACGTGCCTGGTTTGGAAATTTTAAATTTCCAAATCTGGAAGTGTGTTGCAGTGCCCTTATCCAAATGATATCGGTAATGTTTACATGCGGGGCTTATTGTCTTGAATGGGCGTGACTCTCCAGACATTCTGAAATGGGTTGCTGGATCTGCAGTAGAGCTATCACTTTCTAGCTCCCGGATTAAAGCTGCTTCCAATGGTCACTTGAATGATTGTTGTAAACAGATTTCTTCCATAATACCATTGCCGGCCGATGGGTGTTAGATTGGACACACACACACACCTCATAACAAGATGCTTAGAGGCGGACCGGATGATTTGATGAGCTACCTTCCCCCCAAAGCTATATTTGAAATAGCATCAACAAACATTTTGTTTGTAGATTTTTTTCCCCACTTGAGTACATTGCGACTTAGGTCCTAATGAAAAATCAGTGTCGAATTACGGTTTTTCCTCAACATGGCAAGTGAGCTGTAGCAAGCTCGGTCTGAAAACGCTTTGTAAACCCATCTCAGCTGGCACGCCTGATTT
This sequence comes from Aedes koreicus, assembly GCA_024533555.2. NCBI lineage: Eukaryota > Metazoa > Arthropoda > Insecta > Diptera > Culicidae > Aedes > Aedes koreicus. The sequence continues at coordinate 797,636 of JAHHFK020005848.1, forward strand.
TCTGAGGAATTTGGTCCCAAATATCAACAAAATGTTTCTTGAATTGATCTAAAGTAAGCCCTTTCGTAGGGCCTATATGTTGAAGCATATAACCTCAAACAAAGTAGTCAAGTGGGTTGACATCCGGTGAATATGCAGGTCATTGTTCGCTTGTGATGAAATCGGGCTAATTTTCCGCGCATCACGCTGATTCCTGTTGGAAACAATATGGTGTATTCCCATACAGCGTTGAAGCATGAGGAAGCAGGTGGTTCTTCAAAACCTGCTCGATGTAATATTCAGTGTTGATTTTTACGTATTAGAAAAGAAGAGGAAATTTTCCTTTTCGTGAAATGGCGCCCCATACCATGATTTTCGATACATTCTGATAGCGTTCTACAGCTGGTTTATCTCTTGAAATATTGGTAAGACTTTTGCCATACACACGATCTTTTTGTTGATTATGACTGTCCTGAAGGAGGAAGAGCTTTTCATCCGAAAATAAAATTTCGCAGTCACCGTGCCGAACCAAAAGATTTCTGCTTCTTTGGACCCTGGCTTGCTTTTGACGCTCCGTCAACCAGTGAACCCGTTTTCTTCTACGGCTTGCATTCCAGATCATGCCTGAGGAGCCTGTTCATTGAAGCAGGGGACATTTGAAATTATTCGCTCCCTCGCAAAACGCCTACTCACTCCGAACTGCATAAGGCTATTGAATATCTGACAGGGTCTAAACTTTTGCAAATGTTATTTTAAAATTTGCTCCTGTACGGTTTCCATGGTAGCTGATAAATATAAACAAACGGAATCGCTTATTTATATTCAGAGATAAGCTGTTAAAATAATACACTCAAAACGGGTATAATCTATTCCGTTGTTAAAATTACCCAGCTGAAATAAATCAAGACTGAAAAAAGGCGACACCTATTTTGAGACACATTGTATATAAAAAAAATATATGCTACAATATTTGACTTAATATTCTAAGTTTATTAGCGCAAATCATTAAGGTATTGCTTCAACTTGGATTTTGTCGTTGTAAAGTGAATGGTTTCGCAATGCATATTGTTTATTGCCATCATCCGATTAAAAGGCCCAGATTTAGCATAATTTGTACGATGGTGGCTTGTAATAAATGCATTTCGATCTCGTAGTTAGTAAAATTTAAGTTTTGATAAAAGTTTTTCAGAATAAATACCATACGAAACGGTATAGTATACAACTGAGACCATTGCCAATACTTGACGTTCTTTCAATGTTTGGATGATGATTAGCACGAGCTTAATAAGATGGCAAAGAAAATCTTGTACAACCTAATTTTCGAAGTGCAAACAGTATAAATTGTTTTTGAACAGATTCTATTCGTTCTTCATGCGTGACAGAAAAAAGTGACATAGGACGCTACAACACTGTAATATTGACCTCAAATATGCAACGTACAATGTTTTAATAGTGTATGGGTCATAAAAGCTATGACTTAATCGTTTTATAAATCCAAGCATGCTATTTGATTGACTAATGATTGTACTGTAGTGGTCAATTAATGTTAGTGTTTTTATCTTAAATAACAACTGAATCCTTAATTTTTTCGCACTTTTCTACAACTTGGCTTTCTAGAGCGATTGTACAATTTGGTATGTTCCGCTTTCACTAAATGATGCAAAAGGTTTTTTTTTGCACTAAATTAAAAGAATAGTCATAATGCAATCTTATGAATATCGAAAGTTTATTTCGCTGAGTGTACAACAACAACGTCGTGTAAACAAAAATTCATTCATAAGTCAACCTTATGAAATTTAGAGCATCGTCCATAAGTTGAACCTTATGAAATTCTTAAGATTATCTGGCTGAGTGTAGATTTAAAATAAAGCAGTCTACTGCGCTTTCTTTCATTGATCGCATCACTTACCACAGTTTACCATGATTTAAAAAAACCTGCCTCACTAACACAACTATGCTTCCCTTGACAATTGTAGAGACCAGTGGTGATCATGGTCTTTATAACAACGATTGTTAAACTAATCATCCTCCCCCCCTTCCCAAAAGACCACGAGGGCGTGGCCGGCGCCGGTACTAAATCTATAAATAGAATAAGTAAACTTGTACACTGAAGATGTAAAGCTACTTCCAAGCTCCATCTATTTTGTTCGTTGTGCAATTACACTACCCAAGCAATTAAAAGTTCTGATAAAAGGGTGTTTTTGGCTTAACCAGCTCATCGGAGGATTATGATGAGAATTCTATTCAGCTTACTTTTTAAGTAATTATCCGAACTTTCTAGTTCGCATTCAATGATTAAGCTTCTAGCAGCATTCATATAAACTTCTAATGAAAACTTTGAAGTTCACGAAAGGTTCGTTCAAGAGGTTGTAAAGAAAGCTATTCAGCTTAAAAAGTACCTCAAACGAACTCAACAAAACCAAAAAAGGAAAGGACATTTATATTCGACATTTTTGTTCTTGTTTTTGTTCTAATCCTGCCGCAAATTTATTTTTAGAGTGCTTGTGTTATGAAATGATGATTGATTTCAATTTGATGATATTTTTTTAGTTAAATTATATTTTTCATAAATACCTACTAGCTAGTCTCGAACTCGAGTCCTCCTCTTTAAAACCGGGATACTTACCACTGTGCCATATGAACGGCGTGTTTTATGCTATGATTTTACTCGAAACGTTGATTCCATGCATTAGTTTTTTTTTTGTTCCCTATAACCATAGACTAACTCTAAGACCAGTAGGTCCCAAACAAATACGATTTTTTGAAGTTTTTCGACAATGTTTCGACGTTATTATCAACTGGACTTAATTCTGTGCTTTGAGTCGAATTATGAAGAAATTGTGCGATTAAACGATACCCGTGTCTTCAGTCTCCAGCTGGAGGTTATGGGCCTTGCTCGATGCTAGTTGCCTGATCGGGCTTTTTGGATCGGACAAGTAATTACATGGAATTCAGCTAAGTACTTTTTACTTTTTATATTTTTGATATTAGTAGTGTTTTAGCTCCCGTAACGTTTGTTGTTCAGCGGCTGAAATTCCGTACATACATTTTTTGACCGTTTGGTTCAATCTAAAGCTATTTAAAAACCATGAATATGTGAACGTATAAGTGTAAGTGTGTGTGTGTGCGTGTGTGTGCATGTGTGTGCGAGAGTGAGTGCCTGTATGTGTGTATGTGTATGAGCGTATGACTCTGTGTCGGCGCGTCCTTCTTCTCTTTTCAGAAAGCGAGTAATGGCGCTATAACCATAAGCCATAAAAGGCTAGGACAAGAGTTAGTGCTCATGTCCCAACCGACAGACAAGCTCCCACACTACACTCTTGGATTTGGGCATGCAAACAAGTAGGAAACGCCTGTGTGGACAACGAAGGAGTGCATTAATTTTCTTAGCTTCTTCGCTCCCAACGACCAATATACATATAAATATTCATATGCTTTCTCGCCAAGGAAAGCCTCCCGCACAATTCCATCCAACTTCCAACTCTATGAAGTTAGCATGAGTTCTCAGCATCTTCTTAAGTAGACATCTAATCAACACTTCCCTCCCATCCCTTGATGATCATAAGGACCTGGCCAGGTGTTGTACAAAGAGATTGATGGATGTAGAGCCTGCCACACCCAAGGCAGCTCTTCTGGCTCTTCTGGTCGGAAAATGCTATGCTATGCTATGCTAAAATAGGATTACCCTATAATGTTAATAAGCCAGTACAATTACTTATATTGAGTCTAACCGAACAAAATCAGTCAGACACTGCTTAATACCTTTGTACCAATATTGTCTTCCAGCAACTTAAAACATTTCGGAAGTTGCTTGACAGGATTCCCGTTAGTTTTCCCGAATAAAAAATTACAATAGCAATAGGATTACAATATAAAACCATAAAATTATTATTAGTTTTGTTGTTGAACTGTAAACTATACCCAAGTGACCACAAGCATTATATTATTGCACTTATTCAACCCAAAATCAACATCATTAATGCGGGATCGCATTTATTCGACATCATTAATGCAAGATCACATTAATTCAACAGTTGTCAAGTAATGAAGCGTTAGATTAGCTTTAAGAAAGTAGTGATGCATTACCAATGCAATACTGTTAGTTTATCAATGTCTGATGGCATTACAAAATATATAGCATTAGTTCGATCTTAGTGGGGCCCTTTTCAGCATTAATCCAACTTCAATGATGCACTAGACGTAATGCATATGCCCTATATATGCATGCTTTTATAGCCTCGTGGTTACTTGGGTACTGTTCTACTAAAACGACACTATTGTCAGCATAATTCAGTCTATTGTAGCGGAAATTTTACCAGTAAAATGACAATAAAATAAATGGTTTTTGAATCTGTTCGAGAAAAAATTGATTGTTTTATTGTTAAGATACATAACAACCCTGCATTTCTATTGTAAAATTGTTATCAACAATAGATTCTATGGTGGAAAACAATAATTTTAAATGTTATCTTATCGTTGAAAACAATATAGCCTATAGTATCGACCATTCTTTTATTTGTTGTTTTACAATAGATTCGGTCGTGGTTTTAATCTGATTTTAATTAGATTTAATCTCCAGTATAAGATTTATGGATTCGTGTGATTGATTATTTTTGCGGGCAGAAAACCTAATGCACTCATTCAAATCCATTTAATCCAATGCAGCACTTTATTTATCTGTTTCAAATGATGAATATGAATCATCTAATGAGTCATCAAAATCTTCCATTTCGCTGTCATCGTCTTCAGGTCAATTGTCTTCGGACGGAGATGTATGTCTTGGGTAATCGGTCCCAATTTTTTTTTCGGTCGAAACATTTTGTGATGTGGTAGGCTATTGGTTTCCCATAAAGCAGCATAAAAAAGCATTCAAATAAAAAAAAACTACATATTGATTAACTTGTTGAGCGACAGTTTCATTTTTTGCATCGCATTTAGCCAACAGTTTTTTACGATGGAAATAAAATAATCCGTTCTTTTTTTAATAATTTTGAAAAATCCATTTTTTGCTCTTGTATCTCGTCAAACTTGGAGTACGACATCACATCACTCTTCAAATGTAAGCAATCTTTTTGACATTTTCTAAAGTTTTACTCAGAACTTTACGTGTACTTTGAAAAGTAGGAAAGTAGTTCAACATAGATGTATTCTAAACATTTGCGCTGATTAAAAGTACGTTTAGTTCTTTTATTGAACTTTGTTTTAGAGATTTTATGAAGTACAAAGCAAGTTCTCAACTATCAACATATGTACTTGAAGGTTGGGTTGAATAGCAAAAAAAAATTTTTTTTTTTTTTTTTGTTTCTTTTAATATTTAATTTTATTTTAAAAAAAATTAGTTTTTTTTGTGGGGGGGGGGTGTGTTTTTTTTTAAAAAAAAATTTTATTGAAATTAAATTTAAATTTATTTTTATTTTTTGTTTTTTTTTTTTTTTTTTATTTTTGTTTTTGGGTGTGTGGGTGTGTTGTGTTGGGGAGGGGGGTGGTAAACGAAATGGGCTTGTTTTTTTTATTAAAAAAAAATTTTTTTTTATAATTTTTGTGAAAGATAAAATATAAAATTAATTTTAGTTGTTTTGTTGTTTTTTTTTTTTTTTTTTTTTTTTTTTTTAAAAAAATAGTATTTACGAAATGGGTGAAAAATAAAAATTATTTGTTGTTTATAGGGTAACGGGATGTAATGTCAGCCTAGCTCCTTCATTCGGCCTATGTACCAAAAATGTCATTAATTCGCCGATAATCAACAAAATTATATTCCTATCAGGATGACCGATTTATTTCAAAGCAGTTGAGACATTATTAATCCATTAATAGTTGCTCACTTCCGCGTAATTGTCGATTTCCTCAACTTTTTAGACAATATGACTTTACTGGTTAAGCTGAACAGATTATCTACACGATCTTCGAATGATCTTAATTTGCAGAAATTGAACCTATAAACCGAATAATACAGCCCAGATGTACAGAAAATAGTCACACGTTATAAACTAACAGGTCACATAGGTAAAATAACAATGATTTAACAAGAAAACCATAGACCCAATGTTAGGAACATTTTTTTTCCACGTTCTCAACTATGGCCTGTTATATGGAAAGCGTAGTAAAAATGTTGTTATTGGTAAAATTTACAATAAAAATGTCTGAGTTTCGGTTAAAAGTTTTTCATATGGGTCATCTTAACACAAACTAAAGGAACAAAATCTGTGTAGAGTGAATTACAATGTTTTGATTATCAAATGGTCGCTAAATCATATGTGAAAATCACTTAAGTGTTTCTTAGCAGTTTTAGTATAGTTTGATTTAGGAAATTGTTTGTTGGGTAGAGCGATTACAGCTGGAAACGCATTGAATCAGAAAATCAGAAAAAAAAATCGTACGAAGACAACATTTAATAACAAATCTGTCGAATGGGACGAACTTGCATCCATGAATAGACCCAATTTGGCGCTTATAGACCGACATTACATCCATATCCCTCGAAAGTCTCTGACTTTATAAAATGAGTTGTGTAACTTTTCGTGATACATACTACCAAATGGCATATTGATCATATCTAAGCAAGTGTATAACTAGTTAAATATCGCTTCCAGCTCAAATACTTTATGAGTAATAGTAAAAAATGTAATCGATTGTTGCATATTAGGCTGAGTCTAGGGACACATACCCTAGTTAAAAAAAAGTTTTGGGCTGGATTTTATCTCAAATTCGGGTTTTGAGTTGTCCTCATCAAAGGCATTTGAACAGCTTGATTTCGCTGATTGTAATTATTCAAATAGTTTACCAGATTTTCATTGCTACTATTTCTTTATATGCTTTATGTACTTTTTTCTCGCGGTTGTTTTAATTTTTTATTTGTTCATTATACCTAACTGCATGCTTTGAATTACTTTGTCGCCTTATTCTTTTCAATGGCACATGTTCAGCTATTACTTCGAATATCAGATTTTCAAATACCTTAACAGAGAATTCGATGATTTTGCTAATTTCTAGAAATCGTTTGCCAGTTTATGTTACCTCGCTTCTGCCTTATATGGCGAAAGTTTGCCAAATGATTGAATGACCTCTTCATTAAGTGTGCATTAAAAAAAGCTTAATGTTCCGATTTTTCATGCGATTACCTTGCCACCTGGTGGTTGGTCCACCAGTCTGTAGTCAATATATACTAGTAGCTTTTATACTGCGAAAATTTGACAGCTCCTTTAGTTTGTTTACGGCAGCTATGGCAAGAAACAACTTCGATCTGTTGTTTGTTCGTACCGCCTGCTTCTACTGGGCCTAAAAAAGTCGTCTATAGTGGCCCACTTCGTGTCGGTTGGACATGATCGTGGAAACATCTACACAATTCCGGCACTTCTGGAGAAGGGAGAGTCCATCGATCGGAAGCCTGGTTCCGGACGTCCGACGTTTTAAGCGACCGAAGGGTACTATATTTGGCCAAAATGGATATCCACATACGGAAGCGTCAGTCCAAGCCAGCCGTGTCAGAGAACCAAGCGGAAACCCAAAAACAACGGCTGAAGATTCTAGTCGAAGAGATCTTCCCGGCGAAGCGGAACGTGGTGGTCGTTATGGACGACGAGACGTTCCTCACGTTGGACGGCAACGACTGTCAAGGCAAAGGTTACTTCGCCTCCCCGAAAAAAAGAAATTAGTAGCGATGCATATTATGAAGTACATAGCGCACACGAAGTTCCCAAAGAAGGTGTTGTCGTGGCTCACAATCAGTGAAAAGGGGATGTCTAGTCCCCTCTTCTTTTTGTCGGGGCTCATCATCTCATGATCTAAAGTACGAAATGCCGCCCAGAAGTAGCCGCCTTCATTAAGAAGTACCACAAGGATGATGACATCGTGTTTTGGCCGGATCTAGCGTCGGCCCACTACTCGAAGCGGGCGCTGGAGGAAAAGGAAGTATATTCAAATGATTGCCTGGCCAAAACGACGGATGATTTGATCAAAAAGGCGACCAAGGAACTGAAGAATATACCTACAAGCTTTTTTTTCACCTACGGCCAAAGTTCCGGCTAACTGCCATAAGGCACTGGCAGGGAGTAAAAGTATTTTTGTGATTTCACTTTTTTTTAATAAAGACTTTAAAAAAAAACACTTTTGCGAGCCTATTAGTAGAACGTTGTTAATTGCAAAACTAGGAAAACTTTAAATTAACACTTCACTTGATCACTTTTTGTAAAATAAAAAAATAAAAATAAAAAATTGAAACACTTTCTTAAACTAGTAATTTAACGGAATTTGCTCGCGTTTACTATTGATAGTTTAAAAAAAGTGTTTCATTTTTTTATTCTTTTTTATTTTAGAAAAAAGTGATCAAGTGAAGTGTTAATTTAAATTTTCCTAGTTATTCAATTATTTTTGTGATGTTTTTAGTTTCTCAATGAATAAAATTTGGTTTGTTAAAATATCGTTTTGCGTTTTATTTTACCATCCATCCTGAAATAGTTGCTAATTTTTTTAATGCGATCATTATTGTAGATGGACTTGCGTATCCTGAAGGTATAGACAAAGTTTTTTATGGACACGAGGAAAACATGATTTAAAATATTTAACAATACTTGGATGATCTGAAATTATACATCATTAAGGAATGGTTTCAAAGGTACTACAGTGATTTCAATCAATGAAATGAACCATTTTAATTCCATAAGTTACTACGATAGTTATCCAAAAAAGTGAGTAGATAATTACAGTGGAAAAACTAATTGATGTAAGATTACCACAATGGAACTGACTCTTATCTCCGGGTCTTGACAAAGAATCCCTACTGATTCCTTGCGGCACCCCACGCGGGCAGGTTCAGCGCAAGGAGCCACACCTGGCTGAGACGATGAATGCACAAAGTTGTATTTGCAAAAATCTGACGCTTTCAAAGCTATTCGTAGACACACTACTTCCACTTACTTCAAGGAATAGTCAAAGCTTGAAACAAAGCTAAAACAACTAGTCAAAGCAAAAAAAAAACAACGCGGTTATTGGTGAAATTTTGTCGAGGGACTCTCACGAGAAACCTCAATGACCACCGCTCATCTACTAATGTGAGTGATGAATACTCCAACCGATGGATATTGGATTTCGCGAAAAAGGTTTGTTCGGATTCTGTTCCAGCAAAACATATTTTGTCTGGACAAACCATCAGATCATAACATCAGACAGTACAATATTGTTTGAATGCTACTAAATGACTGATTATGAAAGTTATAATTTTTGCTGTAAAATCTCTTTTTTTTTACATCAAAACACGTCCAATGATTTTATAGAGTCACATGCTCAAATCCAATTTAACATTATTGATCTCTTTCACAGTTAATTTTCTACGACTCAAATTAAATCGCATTTCAAAACGATTCATTTTACCCGCTTATTTATGTTTAACGGTATTTTTTTTTGTAAGTAATCCTTGTGATTGGTTCCAGTCGGGACTGATCTGCGAGTACCGGTATATTAGTGAGTAATCATTAAACAATATAAATGCACCTTAAAGAAACCTCTCTACAGCCATTATTCCTAGAGATCATCTGAAAAGGCATTTGCCCGTCTTGCAGACTCTGTGTGAAAGGCTTCTGTCAGTGCCAGTGCAGTATTTATCATGGGATGTATTCTGGAACATTTCTGTCGGCTGTCGACAGTTGGTTATTTTAATGGGCCATTATCGTTTTTCACATACATATTTCGCTCCTTTGAAGACAACATCCGCATTTTGCAAGGGCAATTTGCAAGGGCAATTTGCGCCATTGCGCTGAGGTACAATTAACGTATATCTCATGACTGCATAGTCTTCGCGCCGTGTTCCAAAGGGTATTCATCGACGTTTCACGCGATAATCCGTCCACAAATTGTCGCCAGTAACCGCGTTTCTTGTGTGATGAGGCTCTTAAATTCTCGTTCGAGAGCGTGTACCTTTCGAAGTGCTCAGGTGTTCCACGTCTACGAAAAACTTTGAACGCGTCGGACTTTTTGCGGTAAACCTCGGTGCATTGCCGGATCCCACCATGGGGAAGGAGGTTTCCTGCGAAATGACGTTCCTGAATTTGTTCGGGAGTTGGAAAGCGAGCGCTTTCAAAATCAGGTTGGAGAGGAAGTTATATTCCTCCAGCGGTGGAGCGCTACCACCGTTGTTACGGCTTCGTCTATTGCTGTGTGAACCTTGTCCAATCGATATTACGAGTTAGATCATGGGTGACGTTGATCGATTCCGCCAGAGCCCGGTATTGGCAAAATTGTAATAGGCAAATGATCACTACCGTGAGGGGATCCTGGATCACATTCCCCGTGCAGTCCAACGATAATGAATTCGACCAAGAGTGTAAAGGTCTAACCTACTGCCAAGTGAGGATGGACCAGCCAAGCGTGTAATTTCTCCATTGTTGAGAACGGTCATATTGAAGTTGTCACAGAGGTCATATATCAAGAAGACCGGTTGTCATCGTACAGTTCTCCCCCAGCCTGTACCGTGAGAGTTTAAATCTCCCATGACCAACCGCGGAGCAGGAAGAACCGTACAAACATCGCAGAGATTATTTTGGGAAAACGTGATGCTCTAGGAGGAATATAAACAGGAAACAATGCAAAGGCTTTTATTATTAATAACAGCCTGACATGCGAGAACTTCAATACCTGGAATTGGAGGAAAATTCACTCTATAGAAGGAGTAGTACTTTTTGATCCCCAAAGTACTCCTCCTCCACGTGAATCCTCGCGATCAAGACGAATAATATTGAAACCATGGGGAAACGAAAGATTGATTTCGGAAGTAAGCCATGTTTCACAAAGAGCAAAAATGCATCACAACCGGTATTGTGAGCTAAAAATTTGGCAGATTTCAATTACGGAATAAGATTTCGACAATTCCACAGCAGAACAGTGATCCAACCCCTCGACCTCATTTGGAAAGTTATCCATCGAAGGAAATGATAGCTGCAAGGAGGGGCCATTTTAATGTTCATTTGTAAAAATAATACTTTCTTGAGTTTCAGACACGTTTCGAAGGTACTTGAAAATACCTTCCACAATATCATCGACTGACAACAGCCCAGACGAAGAAATGGCTTCTGTTCTTAAAATCGGGGTAGCTGGAGTTTTGAATGTTCCCGGGAGGGATGGGAAATGTGTGTAGTTGATACTTTGAAAACCAGGAGGATTCGGATTATCTTTCTTCCCACAACTCCTTGAATTTGGCAAGCTAATTTAGGGCTTCTGCTCAGTAACTTTCCGTGGGCGGACGCGTCTTCACTTCCGTGAAGCACCTTCCGGAATACTGAAAGATGTTCCCTCTTCAACCAAGTCAGAATCAGGCTCTTCATCTGATGGCGTCGGGGGTGATGACGAGGCATTCTTAAGCATTTCTGCACAAAATTGCCTTGAAAATTGTTCTAGAGTCTGTTCAAATTTTTCTCCGTGATTTTTATATGCTGGGCACGACGAGAGAGCATGGCAGGGTTCATTGGCAGAGAACGCATTTTAGAGTGTTATCAGCATAGGGGCCAGTGTCATGCTTCTCCCCGCAAGCTGAGCAGCGTGTCTTTTTACCGCAAAATGAGAGGTGTCGCATGCTCTATCTGCCGGGTAATGGGTAAGATCATTACTTCCGGGGCACAAATAACCGCACAGTGTAGCCGGGGTTGGTTCAGTTCTAAGTAGTGAGTGAAGGCAGAGCCAGAAAAGGCCGCTACCAAAATGAGTCTGTGGGGTAACTTTTTCTTACTCTCGCTGTGCGATAGCTTCTACTAATTTTGTTACTTCCAAAATAACGGAGCGCTGGATCGAACGGACTTTTCTTCTTTCGCTGAACGAAGTGAGATGTTTAAATAATGTAATTAAATATTGTTTTCTGTGAGCCCCATTCGACAAAACCTTTGAAAAAGTCTTGAACTTTAAACGACGAAATAATAAAAAAAAATGACTAAATACTTAATATCAATAATTGTAATCAGACAATAGCGCCCGTGAAGACACTGTTGTGATCTGACTCAAAAGGTTATGTGAGAAGGTGTGGAAAGGGTTCGATTTGTCATGTATTTTTGTCTATCTTGTGCTGCGTCTTCACTCCAAAGTTTTTCCAGTGATGTAAAATGTTTCATCAATCTGTATCCTTTCGTATCATCATATCATCTTGTTGTGTAATGGTTTTATTTGTAATCGTCTTTGGTATGTGCATGGGTTCGTTAACTTGTATTGTGTTCGTTTTAACTATTGATAATAGGAATGTTCGAGCACTCGACACTGAAGAAGTCTGCAAGTCGCAGACGAATAGGCCTAGCTGTCAAAAGATAAGCTATCTGTAGTGGAATTTAACGGAATTTGCTCGCGTTTACTAGTCGTTGTTTAAAAAGTGTTTCAGTTTTTTATTTATTTTAGAAAAAGTGATCAAGTGAAGTGTTCATTTGAATTTTCCTAGTTTTTCAATTAGGAATGTTCTTATCAAATTCTGCAGATACGTTCAGTTCCAACTTAACTGGCATATGGCATACTGCTACATATATGATGTCCATCTTCTATATTCGATTCTCCTTTCTTAAAACTTCGTGTTCTTTCTCTCTTTGGTCATTTTACGTTTTGTTCATTAATTATCTTGAGAATAGGCACTTCATACCCGGATAGGCGCTCGGCGCGACATTGATTTGATGTGATCAAGATTACAAAAGTATTACAACACCCCCATAAAGTATCTTTCTTAGCGTTTCAAGCGTATTGCTTTCACAATTAGCTTATTGCTTTCAACTTAGTGTTCTTAATGCACTTCCCTAGTTATTAATTGGGAGCTATCGATGCCAGGTTATTTTGCATTAGTACGGTTGTGTGGCAAATACAATCACCTATGCCCAAACCTATATTGCTTTGTAGCTGCGCCTTTGCCAACTGAGCTAAAGGAGGACCCCTAAAAGAATCGACTCACCCTAAAATGGGGTCAATTCATAATATTATATCTCTAAATGCTGATAACCTAGAAAGTTGCAATATCAGCAAAGTTGTTCAAAACGCCAAGGGCTTCGCAATTCAGTCGCTACGTGGCGCTAGAGAACAAGAGAAAAACAGAGTATTTTCAGCATATTTGAGCGAGTTCTAACCTAGAGCTAAGTTTTTCAGACGGTTAAGGACTTTCGGAAGGTGGAGAGTATCGTTCAAAATTCAGCCACTACGTGGCGCTAGAGCACAAGAGAAAAACAGAGTATTTTCAATGACTTTATATTGTGATTCCGACCACCTAGAAAGATCGTTTCTTTTAGGAAAGTTTTACATAAGGCCAAGAACTTTCGGAAGATGGAATTGTTCGGAATTCGGTCACCACCGTGATTCCGACCACCTAGAAAGTTCGAACCTTAAGCAACCTTGTTCAGCAGGTCAAGCATTTTCGGGAGGTGGATAGTATGGTTCAGAATGTGGACACTGTGGACGTGAAAAAAAAGAGAATTTTTGAGCGAGTTCAGGTGGCCAGCTTGTTCTCCGAATATTAATCCAACAGAAACTTTTGGTAAATTCTTGCTCGTCGAGTTTATGAAACGGCAAACAATTTGACAACATAAACATGCTGAAATGTCGAGTTCGAGAATGCTTTTGATATGGTTTTATCAATGAAATCAACGCTTACTTACGTTATACGAAAAAATGGCTCTCATACTCATTACTATGTTCTTCGTCAACATGTATTTTCAGTTGTATTCAACTTAAATGAAAAGGTTCCACAATATTAGCAACATAATAAACTATTCAAGACGAAACAGATTGTACTAACATTCAAAACTGAATTAAGCACAATCGGTACGGAAATTCTGAAAATATTGTTAAACAAAACATGATGATTCTATTCTTGTTTGGCTCAGTGTAGATAATGAAATTTGTGAGCTCTATTGGACAAACCTTTGAATAATCTTAAAATTCAGCTAAATCATAAATTAAAAATAACTAAATACATAATATCAAAAATCGTTGATATAATATTCTGAACAAACTCATTCCAAGCAACAAATATGAAATGTATACACTAGCTTTCATAACGACATAGCTCTTGAGAATTAGAATTTTTTTCTTATATATAATTCATACTCCAAATTTCCGGTCAACCAAAAACATTTCAGTAAATTCTCTTTATTTTCTCATCATCCAACATTACTACCACCGTCCCTCCCCGATCACACAAGCTGGAAAAAATATATCTCACCAAAACGGAAGCAACACAACAGAACAAACGTTTGATTCTTAATGACCGCCCATTTTTCATATTATTTAATTTTAAACTTCCGGACCCTGCTCCCTACCCGGCAGCAACATGAAAAGGACGTGAGGGAAATGTCCAACACAGAGCAGCATGTGTAGCAGCAAGTGTTGATCATTTGAGACAAGTGCTACCTTCGGTTCTATCTGGCTGAGATGAATCAACGGAACGGGAAGACCCACATTCCGGTCATTCCGGTTGTCGATTTCATCCGTCCGCCGAGAGATCGTTGGATTATGATGGAATGTTAGTTCATCTCGAAACTTAGCTGTATGCAACATAGAAAAGGGCGGACAGCTTCCGGTTGAAAGCAGGTGATACAATATGTGTTCCGTGGGATTTCACTTCTTGCTAAGGCTAATGAATTTCAGATGATTTCATCGATTTTCGTATTAACCGAAAGTCATCCTATTTTGTGAATAGGGCAGCAGCGGAGTTGGAGATTTACGACCATATCATTTCTCCTTTGTTTATGTGATAAACGAGTAGTCTAAACTAATAGGGTCGAAAGTTGGGTCGGGTTTCCGGTTGATCTATCGGCATTGCTACTTCAGAGGGATATATGATTTATAATTTTTGGGGATTTTTGCGATTCCTTTGGCTTTTGAGACTAGATGTATGGCTTTCAATAAAATTTGTCACATTCAGAAGCGGATTTGAAGTGAAAGAGAGGTAAAGCATGAATTATGACGTCGTTTTCGACGGCAAAAAACGATGCTTCTATTGGGAATCTACTGAGATATATGGTCGAACAATTGAACTCCACTTAATTATATAAAAACCTGAAACTCAACTTAAAATATTAAACACTCTACTGTAATAAACAAGAAGTGAAATTGAGCCTATTATACAAACAACAATATTGTTCTAATAAACATTTAAATTGGCTGTCCCCTAATGAAAATTAACTTTTCCTACGAGTTATGTAAACAGCCGCCGCCACCGTAGAACTAGTGTCATACATAAACAAATAAATTATATTCGTCCAATAATACTAAATTACCGGCCCGAAATCCAATAACCAAAGGTTATTTACCACTCTATCAAAATTAATTATTTGAAATGCGAATTTTGATCACTCACCCTCCACAGCAGCGGTGAGCGTTCCTCGTTCGAACAACGGGAAACTCTTCCTCTCACTGCAAGAGACAAAATCTGCTAAATCCCGTAGCATTTTAAGGCAAAATATTCATATATGCGAGAAAATCCAATGCAGCACACAACAAACGGATGGAATGAGCTTGACCCCGTTCCGACTTTTCCAATCTTTCACTTTGTGCTGCGAGCGAACGAACAACGAGTGCGTACGGCCGTATTGAGGAGAAATGGGATCACCTCGCTTCTCAGCGAAGAGAGTGTGTGTGGGTAAGCAAAGAAAGCAAAGGAAAGAAAGCGAACTCAAGTAACACGACCAACAACAACAACAACAACAACAGCAAAAACTAGAACGAACGCGACCCAAAGAGAAAGGCCGATGAGTTGTTGTTTGTCGCCGTGCGCTGCTACCTACGGGAACAAGATCCAGAGGGACGTTCCATGCAAAGAGGAAGCATACTTTCTGTGTGTAGTACACACAACCGTTATATAATCGGTCAAAGTAACGGTATTTCTTCACTGCTCCACCGGTGCTGCAATCGCTGATGGCAAGTTTCACCGACGATCGTGAGTTCTTGCGCGCACCGAGAACACGGTAGAAAGCCGCAACCGAAGAAGACTCAAAGCAACGAGAAAGAGACACGGTGTGGGTCGTCACCACACCATCAACACGCGAACGAACGGGTTTTGGAACGGGAATTGAAGTTTAGGTCGGTCGTTCCAGATGATTGGATCAGCTTCAGCAACCGGGGCTGAGGAGATTGCGAAAAAAAAGAAAGAAGTTAAAATGACGTCGTTTATTGCACATCTTGGTTGCAGCATTGCATTCTCTGTTCGATTGCTGTATAGGTGAGGACCACAGAATACGGACCATAATGAGAATGTACACAAAACCTGATTGCAGTCATCGATTGAGAGCAGGAAAGGCAGCGGACGAGTTCTATGGACAGGAGGAGAGAAAAGTACTTGAGAGAGCAGAGCAACTTGTGGAATCAAAGTGAATCGGGTCATGGCGCGGTGTTTACCGAGTGGATCACATGCTTTGAAATGGGGATTGGAACCTTATCTGGGGCTTAGCGCACTTAAACACTATTCGGATTGAATTTGCAATCGTTTGTACATACAAACCGGTATTGAACGAATTGGTGGGGACATGCAGCAAGGGGAAAAACAATAAGACGGGAGGCCAATTTCCGTTCCACTGAACCAATTGAGCAGATATTATTCACTTTGAAAATCAAAATAACAGCTAAATGAGGTTCACGAAAACATCGATTTGATCCCTTTAACGAACAAACGAAACTTGTGGATCAGATTCTTAAGTTGACAATTGGGAATCGAACACTGTAAATCAAAACTTAACAGAAAGGTAACAGCAAGTTGAGCAGTTAGTGGAGAAGAAGAAACCCGGAACGGGTAAAACTAAATCTAACTGATAATGAACCACTAGCGGGTGGACCGAGATCTCTGTAAACTTTCAACGATAGACGGAAATTATATTGAAAATGGTATAGGCTGGAATTATCGCTTATTTTTTCTAAATAACAATGAAAGACTCTCTTTGGTTACCTGCTCTTTCATTAATAACCTGATCGATGTTACAATTTTCGAAATACTATTTCTGACCAGACAACCATTGGAAAATCTTATAGAGTCACCTCGATTAACGGATGGAAGGTGATATAATCCTCATTGTTACTTTGGCCGTTTGGAATAACTGTGCGAGAATTAATACATCTTTTTCAAGTGTATTTCAAACACTGAGAAAAAACTCAAATTAGGTCAAACAAGTCAAAAGTGCAGTCACTCAAAAATGAGTGACAAGTCGACAAATCCAGATCATCGACTTGAATCAGATGGATATGTGAATTGGTTAATTTGTCAATCGTAACAAAGTTTGCGAATTTCCGAGTAGCTTAACAAATTTAAGTAAAATTTATCTCAATTGTAAATGGACTGAAGTATTTTTGTGAGTCTCTGTAGATGACGAGTATACGATGATGCTTTTGCTGACCTCCCTACAATCGCGTTTTAACGTTTGCATTAAAAAAAGAGTAACTATTTCCATCAAAATTTTAAGTGAAAATATTCTCATTTCTGCCTTTATCAAGAAGTATCACGCGAAGGAGGATGTAGTCTCTTGGCCAGACTTGCCCGTTATGCCAAGAGCTCACTGGAGGAGATGGACAGACTGAAGATTATCGTTGTACCGAAGACCGCAAATCCTTTCAACGTCCCCCGTTCAACCGATGGAAAATTTTTGGGCGAACCTCAAACGGAGGACCTAAACGTAGGATTTGAGGAAAATTTGTTCCATTGAGTTACCTTTTTTTGTCGTTTCTTTTAATCTTCATCCGAAATTAGTCCTTTGTTTTAATGCATACGTTATGCCAAATATTCGTTGACAGTCAATCAACGATGTCAGTAGCGAAAGCAGTAAAAAACCTCCGTATGTTATTTCAGCGCCAACATTTGATTTGGGCGAATCGGCTTTTGTAAACAAACATTTTGTCTGCTAATTTATTGGAAGTTAAATACAATTCCTTCTAATTGAATATATCAGCGGATAGAGCTTCTCCTCCTTAAAAAGTGCTTAATTTTTGTTTGTGACATTTTGTTCAAGAGAAAATGACTACGAAAGCCATTGTTTACAAAAGCAGATTCGGCCTAATCTAATGGTGGTGCTGATTTGTATTTGTACATACCTCCGTATGTTCCGGGCGAAGAAATCCACCATCGTGGAGCATCAACAAGATCATCGTCTCATCGACGAATGAAAGAGCTTCAAAAGGAAGCCACTTTACTTCACCGATAGGAAAGTGGCTTGAGCCATGCAGCCGGACAGACCGTTAAAAGATACCCCCAGTTCATACACATCGTCATGCTCAGACGCAGGTCCAAGCCGGCCATGTTGGAATTCGTCAGCAGGCCACCATCCGGAAGCAGCGACTGAAGCCAATGGTCAATGAGATTTTTCCAGAGAAGGTGGTAATGGACGATGGGACATATCTGACCCAATACGACAAAGACTGGCAGGACACCGGATATTTCACGTCCTTCAGCAAGGATGTGAGCAGCGAGGTCAAGTGTATCTCCCACAACAAGTTCCTGAAGAAGGTTTTCCTGTGATTGACCATCACTGGGCAAGGGATGTCGAAGCCACTATTCTTTTCCTCGGTAGTTCCTGTAAATGGAGAGATTTCCAATACCAAATACCTGCCGGAAATGACCGCCTTCATCCGGAAGCACTTTGCACTTTGGTTGGACCTGTCATTGGCCCATGTTGATTTTGATCGCCCCAGGCGGATTTTGATTATTGGTGGTGTGAAACAGTTTTTTTTTTTTTGTAATAAAAAAAAAACCAGAGCAATATAGAAAACGGCCATTTACTAGTCGAAAGCAACAACCGAAGTCAACGCGCATGCGCACGTGAGTGGCTGGCACATAATTTCAGATGCACGCACCACGTGGTGTACAGAGTTTTGTTATGCTGGTTGCATATCTATCGGGCATTTTAGCAACATTAATTGTTGGGCTTATTTTGTCACGAGTACATGGAATTAATTACTAACCATCATCGGAAACAAGCTAATGTTATTTTGGAGGCGGCCTTTGGTGAGATCAATCTGATTATAAATATGTAACAAAAATCCTATTTTCAAATACTACTAAATATCCACCTGGTTTGGAAATTTTACATTTCGAAATCTGGAAGTATTTCATTGAACCTTTATCCAAATGAAATCGGGAATGTTTACATGCCGGGCTATTGTATGTTAAAGTAACTTCGGAATGGGTGTGACTCTCCGGACATTCTGAAATGAATTTCTGAATCTGCAATAGAGCTATCACTTTCTAGCTCCCGGATTAAAGCTGGGTGTTACATAGCACACTCACACACATACGTTATGAGAAATATGTATTCGGTCATTTTAAAAATAGTCGCATAAAAGCTTTACTTCCGGTTCAAATTGGTAGTAAAATGTAGTTATGATTTTTTTTTCGCGTTTATACAACCTGCTGGATGGAGAGTAAACTGAAAATACTTCTTAAAATTTTACCCCACTTGAAATCATTTTACTCCAGCGCATCATTTACTAAAACGAACCAAGCTGTTAACTTAACTCTCTGATCTCCCATTCCCATATTTTCTCAAATGGCATGCCTTATTTTTGTGTACCCGAGCAAAGGATTATACCAAACTGATAACAAATTCTGATTCCAGGATATCAATGTTTGATCACTGAATATGTTTTCATTGAGCCTGAATAAACAGCCAAAATAACATAATGAATAACAAAAAAAAATACTCGTTGAATTTCACAATACTAGCTTACTTTATTATCACTGAGAATATCTTGATAACAAATCTTGTATTCTAAGCAAATTTAATGAAATAGTTTCAAATTTGAAATCAAATTCTCACACTAATATCTGAAAAAAAAATTGTTGATATAGAGCAAAATTTCTTGTTCAAATATGCTGGTAATATTGATAGTTTTTCATTCAATTAGTAACGTTCGTCAAAAATTGGTTGTTTGAAAAGATAACATATGATAACAAAATTAGCCAATGGTGAAATCAAAATGATATTTGGGATAACAGAACTTGTTACTTATATGATACCAGCTTGTTATTTTCCTTTGATAGGGTAACCAATAGAAATTCACGCTCGGTAGTTCTTAAATATTCATTGTTATTAGAAAACGTTTCTCAGAAACAATACTTGAAGTAGAGTCCAATAAGAATCGATATAAAAAGAAGAATTTGTTTTTACCGATTTTCGTTTAAACGTCCTGGCATTAAGTGTACCTAGCAATATCCTAGCAGAACTTAGGTAGTCACCTGTCAATCTCTTGAAAAACTACCATCTTTTATCCCTCTATTTTTTTGGGGTGTGAAAAACAAAAAGAGTAGTGGGGGGGCGTGGGAAAAATTCTTTTTAAAAAAAATTATTTTAATATATGGAGAAATTGTTAACACGTACGTCCCCAACCCCTCTGAAATCGAAAAATTCAAATTTAAAAATAATGATACTCCATCGTTAGCCATCGGATTTTGATGCAGTTTTTTGCAATAGATCACAAAATTATCCTAGTTTGTGAATCTGCCCTGGTAATTCCGAAAATATCCGTAGTTTTGGATTCCAAGGTGGGAGTACTGGGGTAAGTACCTGTCCAGGAAAGGTGGACATAATATTTTTGGATGCGAAACATAGCATGCGGCATATCAAACTCCATGGTTTTGCAAAACTAGGTCATCAGAAGACATTTTGAGGATTTCTGACCATACTGGCCACTAAAAGAGGTCCTGCGGGATACGAGTTCCTCCGGAAAAGTGGCCATAACAAATCTTTTCCAAAACCTAGCTTGCGACATATCAAACTTCATGATTTTGCAAAACTTTGTCTTCGGAGGACATTCTGAGGGTGTCTGACCATACTGGCCACTTAGGAAGGTCCTGCGAGATCTGAGTTCCTCTGGGAAATTGGCCTTATTCAAATCTTTACCAGAATCTGGCTTGCGACATATCAAACTTCATGGTTTTGCAAAACTAGGTCATCAGAAGATATTTTGAGGATTTCTGACCATACTGGCCACTAAAAGAGGTCCTGCGGGATACGAGTTCCTCCGGAAAAGTGGCCATAACAAATCTTTTCCAAAACCTAGCTTGCGACATATCAAACTTCATGATTTTGCAAAATGTTGTCTTCGGAGGATATTCTGAGGGTGTCTGACCATACTGGCTACTTAGGAGGCCCTGCGGGATCTGAGTTCCTCCGGGAAAGTGGCCATAATCAAATCTTTTCCAAAACCTAGCTTGCGACATATCAAACTTTATGATTTTGCGAAACTTTGTCTTCGGAAGATATTCTGAGGGTGTCTGACCATACTGGCTACCTAGAGAAGCCCTGCGGGATCTGAGTTTTTTCCGGGAAAGTGGCCATATTCAAATCTTTACCAAAATCTGGCTTGCGACATATCAAACTTCATGATTTTGCGAAACTTTGTCTTCGGAGGACATTCTGAGGAATCCTGACCATATTGGCCACTTAGGAAGGCCCTGCGGGATCCGAGTTCCTCCGGGAAAGTGGCCATATTGAAATATTTACCAATACCTGGCTTGCGACATATCAAACTATGATTTTGCAAAACTTTGTCTTCGGAGGACATGTCGCAAGCCAGATTTTGGTAAAGACTTGAATATGGCCACTTTACTGGAGGAACTCAGATCCCACAGGACCTGTCTAAGAAACCAGTATGGTCAGATACCCTCAGAATGTCCTCCGAAGACGAAGTTTTGCAAAATCATGAGGTTTGATATGTCGCAAGCTAGGTTTTGGTAAAGATTCGAATATGGCCACTTTCCCGGAGGAACTCGGATCTCGCAGGGCCTTCCTAAGTGGCCAGTATGGTCAGATACCCTCAGAATGTCCTCCGAGGACGTAGTTTCGCAAAATCATGAAGTTTGATATGTCGCAAGCCAGATTTTGGTAAAGATTTGAATATGGCCACTTTCCCGCGGGAACTCGGATCCCGCAGGGCCTTCCTAAATAGCCAATATGGTCAGGAATCTTCAGACTGTCCTCCGAGGACCTAGTTTTGCAAAATCATGAAGTTTGATATGTCGCAAGCTAGGTTTTGGAAAAGATTTGTTATGGCCACTTTTCCGGAGGAACTCGTATCCCGCAGGACCTCTTTTAGTGGCCAGTATGGTCAGAAATCCTCAAAATGTCTTCTGATGACCTAGTTTTGCAAAACCATGAAGTTTGATATGCCGCATGCTATGTTTCGCATCCAAAAATATTTTGTCCACCATTCCTGGACAGGTACTTACCCCAGTACTCCCACCTTGGAATCCAAAACTACGGATATTTTCGGAATTACCAGGGCAGATTCACAAACTAGGATAATTTTGTGATCTATTGCAAAAAACTGCAAAATCAAAATCCGATGGCTAACGATGGAGTATCATTATTTTTAAATTTGAATTTTTCGATTTCAGAGGGGTTGGGGACGTACGTGTTAATATAATGACAACTCATGCTTGGAACTAAATTATCGATGCTCTATAGTCATTATGATGCACTTTTGTGGCTGACACCGATAGGAAAGGGAAAACAGAACAAAAAAACCAATACTTGGCAACGTTGTACATGAGCCGCATTAAGCATTATCTTTTTTCACTCACTACTTCAAAGAAAAGAGAACTGAAGCTGCGTATGCCTCGTTAGGACACTGATAATTCGCAAGTGAAACCTGGCCTTTTTACGATAGCAACAGCCTATAACTAATCGGAATTCAGATGTAGAGTTCTTGTTATCTTGTCAACTTGTCAACTTGTGATATACCTAAGAAGCTTTATTTAAAAGAGAGAAAAAACTAACTGTTTTTCATAAAACATGCTCTATATCTCGACTGTAACTCTAAATTTACAAAAGCAATTTTTACTGATTCAATCCATTTTGGAGAATGCAAAAAAAATATAGGTTTCAAGAACAAAACAGTTCACGGTAAATCATGAAACTCAAAGGTTCATTCTGTTCATTTCACCGCAGCTCTAAAAAAAACCATTTTCGAAAAGTTTGTTTTTATCTTTCCTCTAGAGGTTCTATGAACTTCCGTCTCAGGACTCATAAAGTTTTTCAAAAGAGTGCAGGTCCAACCCTTCCTAAGGACTTCTTTCGGGTTTTTTTTTTTGTTTTTTTTTTTTTTTTTTTTTTCTTTCTTTAGGTTTCTTGTGTGGTTTTTTCACATCTTTATTGTTTTTCATTGTTTTTTTTTTTTTTTTTTTTGTTTTTTTGTATTTTTTTTTTTTTTTTTTTTTTTTTTTAAATTTTTTTTTTTTTTTGTTTATTTTTTTTGTTTTTTTTTTTTTTTTGTTTTTTTTTTTTGTTGTTTTTTTTGTTTTTTTTTTTTTTTTTTTTTTTTTTTTTTTTTTTTTTTTGTTTGGTTTTTATTTTTTTTTTTTTTTTATGAAGATGTTTAGAAGGAAATATTTTCTCATCACCATGAGGCTCTAGGAGTGGACAGTAATTTTTGCTAGAACGAAGATATGAAGAGAAGTGTTGATAGTTCCGTTAGTGTACGGCAGGCTGTGAAAATTGAATAGAAGAAGTTGAAAATTGAGCGGAGGGCTATTTGAAAGACTGTGTGCATGATAGGGTACTGCCTTTCAAATAGCCCTCTGCTCCATTTTCAACTACTTCTATTAAATTTTTACATACCATTAATTTGTTATACCAATAAATACCATAAGTTTGTCCAAAGATTCGAGAAATTTTCTCCCATAAAAAATCTCTAGACCGGATCAAGTAGGATTTCAGTCCCTTTCAACATGATGTTGCTTTGCAGCGGCACTTTCGTCGATTTAAGGGAATCACTAGACCTCCTGAAACTCTTCTCGTGGGCCTTCATCAAAACTTCATCTACAAATTGTTCGATTCCTTAGTGCAAATACTTTCATGGCGAAAGGGGATAATATTTGTTGAAAAAAATTGTTCTACGCATATGGTAAAACCTCAAAGTTTACGGAGTTATTGAACTTTTAATGTTTTGGTAAATGTTAGTCTTAAATTGGCTAAAACTAAAAAAATATGCTACTTAGCAAGATTCTTAGTCCTCCATTCGAAAGCCGAAAAAAGTTCCTATATAAAAACTCTATTTAAAATGAGTAATTATCATTTAGTGTCTTTTTAGGGGTAAAAATGTTTTAATCATCTCTTTTTAGGTTTTTTTTTCATGTTGTTTACATAAAACATGTAATAAATAGCAGTGGTTCATTGATCAGAAACATGGCTTTAAAAGTGTTCTACAACTCTCTCTTTGACATAAACTTTCTATCTGGTTTAGTTTTTTTTTTTTTGCCATTTTGTTATGAATGCTACATGATAATAAAATGACGAATTTAACCCCGCCGTGGTTATGACTGTGCGCAGACGTAAGCCATACGACTAAATTTACTACCATACGATTTAATTTACTACGGATAGAAAACTGTTGGATTTGGGTCAAATTTCCCGAGAACACCATTCAATTTGTCTGGTGAAAAGACTGAAGATTACCTTACAGAGTTACTCAAAATTGTCTTCCGCCAAATAGTCCTCGTATTACAATTTTTTTTTCTGGAGTTCCTCTAGATTTTTCAGAGTGCTTCCTCAACATCCAATTTTTTTAGTAAATTGTTCTATGAGACAACTAAATTGCAACTCATAATGATCTTCTGTAAGGACTCCTAAGGACTTACTAAGGAGTGGATCAATTTTCGACTAAAACGACTGGAATATCTAAGAATATCAAGGAAATAATTAAATTTTTAGTTCCACGACTTTCTTGTAGGCTAAAGATCAACTTCAGCTAAATCGTTCATTTTTAGCAATTATATTATTAGCTTGGTATGATACTTTAATTCAAAAGCTACCAAACGAAATGCATTAAAGAGCCAGGTATAAATTATAACATAAAAAAAACACTCCAAAGGAATTAATTTTATCATAATATTTTTTATTTCATCCGTGCGCCATAGGTGAATTGTAATACGAATCGAAAATCAAAAAAAAAAATTGTGTTCGATTTTTGACAATATCTGAACAATTAGTTATTCCTATTAAAAATTTGCCTTGATGAAGAGGTTAACCAAGTAAGAAATTTTCTGTAGTGACAAGATTTTACTTAGTTCTATCATTAACTCAATAATGAAAAGAAAGTGCAGGTTACAAAGCCCTATAACGATTTCACACAAAAAAATCCTAAATATCCACGTCAAGGTGGTGATCGAAATTGCTGGTATGTACATTACCGCCCAGATGTTATGGGGATTCCAACATAGTTTATGAAATTTTTTTTTCACTGTTGTCGTATCTCGTGAACTTACCTAGAATGAGAGAAAAGAGGAGAACATTATAATCTATCGTCTTACTTGTGATATGAATGAAATGGCTTAACTACTTCAAACTGTGGAATGATAAAGGTTGAACATATCGAGCTTAACTACTCATCATGGGAAACGGTTAGATCAAACAGATGAGCGCAGTTATCACTTCGTTTGCAAAGCATTTTAAAAACAGTTTTCCTTAAAAAGAAAAATCCAATAATCTCCGAAGCGGCAAACCCCTGGCGCCCATCCATCATCCTCCTTTCGAAACATTTTCGGCAAGCTTTGCGGTTTGTTGACCATCCTTCAACATGGGACCAAACCGCATTCAACAAACCGATCTAGACACATCAGGACAAGTTCGTTTTCCAGACCCTCAGGCCAGCACCCGCAGAGAGCGGAACCCACGATGATAAATGATAACCGCATTGCAAAACAGCTAGGACTAAGACTAGGAAGTTGTTCATTCTCATCTTTTGCTTTCTTCTCTAATTCAGGAAGACGAAAGGCAAGGATGGTGGTGCAACAAACGAGATAGTTATAAAAAACGGGACATTATATAGACAACAAAACATTTTCATCCGCCCGAACAGAGACGGCCGATGAGAAAAACCCCCACGGAGTGAAGCACAAAAGTGCGGAGAAATTGCTGAGCAAAATTCCATGACAGGTCTTTTCTGTTCCAGTTGAAGTATACAGAAGGCCCCCAAATAGCACGATGGGTGGTGCCATTCACCCACCGCAAGTTATCCGTTATCTTCCAGCCAATTTAGCTTGGTTGGAGGTTATGGTTGACCCGATCACATACAGAAAATGATCTAAATTGGATAGAAGATGGCCGAAAAACAGCGGTGAGTGGATGACGCCACCCATCGAGCCAGTCATCTACACTCGTATTGTACTGCCATCAAGCGAAAAGCTGCTAACGGTTAAGGTCGCGGGAGCATACTGCACTGCTGTAGGATAGCGTAATCGGCGGAGCAATCTTGTCGTGTCATTCGCGGGTATGGTTGTGTGTGCGTACAGAATAATAAAAGAATAAATATTTTACGGTTGTTGAAAGTTATTTTGAATAAAACATTCGGGACGCTAGGTTATTTGTCCAGTCAGCAGAGGTTTCATCAGGATCTTGTCGATGAAAGTTTTCTGTTCCGTTTCGTTTGTTTTGATACACACAGAACAAACACTATTCGATTCTTATGCAAAACGTGATGACTTGCATAGAAGCGTTCATGTAAAACAACAAAAGAAGCTATGCATATTCGTTTAACAGTTGAAATAAACAAGCATTTCGTTTAAGATGGCTTCAATTCATCCGATGATGCATCACTAAACGGAACGCCAGCAGATTATTTTGAATTTTGCGAGAAAAATATGATCAGAATTCAGTTTGGGATCCTTATGTATTTTCCCTAATATTGTATCTAAGAACGATATAAGAGACGTTATTTTTTTACGTCCCTATGACGTTCGACCTAGTAGCCGTGATCCGAAGTACCATCCAGACAGTGATTGCCTTAAGTGCCCTTATGTTTCAAAGCATATGAGATTACAAGCT
This sequence comes from Aedes koreicus, assembly GCA_024533555.2. Lineage (NCBI taxonomy): Eukaryota > Metazoa > Arthropoda > Insecta > Diptera > Culicidae > Aedes > Aedes koreicus. The sequence continues at coordinate 824,362 of JAHHFK020005848.1, forward strand.
CCATAAGTTGTCGAATAAATTCCATCGCTTGCCATTAATAATTCCAGTTCGTCTGACGTAAACGGCTCTTCAAACATACTCTCTCTTTTTTTGATCTAGCACCCGATAATGACCTCGAAATACTCGAAATAACACCCTCTGATCCGCAGTCGCTCATCAATCATTGATTCACAGACCGTAATGATCTCTTCAAAATATACAAAATTGCGCGAGTAATGTGCCGTTCAATCGGTAATAAAATTTGCGCTAGCTCCAGACGGCAGAGGAGACGCCATGCCAGACTGCCGGGAGCTACGAAAACCGCCAGCCGAAAAGTTCCATATTCACTCGCGCGCGACGCACACAAGAATTGAGAATTGCAAACAGCGGAAAAAGAAACACACTCTCTTCCATCATCGTAAACCGATTTCCACGCATCAGCAGAAATTTGCCTCATTCGCCTTCCCTTTCTCATACCGGTTTTCCTGTAACATCATCATCTCTGATCTCCATCGGAGACGCGCCCGTCGTCGTCGAGAGTAAGAAGTGTAGAAATGTATTTATTTATTTATAAAATCATAAAAAAATCCCTTATCCATTCTTCACTGAAAAGTTGTACGATAGGTAAGGTGCCTTCACCGACTTTGGTGCGCTAGCGAGTTAGGACAGCTACCGAATCACGATAATCACCAAACCAATCTTGCACCGGCAGGGATTGAGAATGAGCTTCTTGTAATAAACCCCCGGCAGCATCGGATCGTCGAGTGAATTTCAATCTCTGGCCTACTCGGAAAGAACGGCGAGATGACGTGTGAGAATGGGAAAATGAGTAGCATACGTCAGCGGATTTTGGACGCAACCAACCCAACCGGATCGAGAGATCTATATGTTGAAGAAGGGTTTGCGACACGAGTCCGGGTTGGAAGTCAGAAAGGAATAAACACAAAACTGACCGAGAAGAGCGATCGTGCGAATGGTGCTGTGCTTTCCGGAAGCTGACTGAGCACGGATCGACAAATGGCAGAGCAAATCGTTCCAGATTGTGTCTTGTGATTTGTCAAACGGGCAGCCGATATTATATATATATATATATATATATATATATATATATATATATATATATATATATATATATATATATATATATATATATATATATATATTTTTTACTTCGTGAATGTTTGTTTTTGTTTATATTCCGCAAAATGCGACGTGGCTTGGAGATGCCGGAAACTATTTTCTCATGGCTCTTGACTTATAGCTTCTTTTAAAAATAGAAGAGATAATTTGAGTATGAGAAACAGCAAATGTTGGGTAACAATAAACAATAAATATATGTATACAATGTATATAATAAACAATAAATATATGTATACATAAATTGAATGAATGAATTCAGAACTCCTGGATATATTATATGTTTCAAGAATAAGGACATCCATAGATATATTTTTAACAGTAATAAGCAGAAACCAAACAATATTATCTGATAACGAATATGCAAATAAATTTTATTCTATATCTTGACACTCGATGTCACAATTTATTGTGACGCAAACAATAGTGAATGTTGAGAATAATGTAAGAAGCAGAATACAGCGTATTTGCGTACAAAAATAAGGTATTGTTTAAGTTAACTAGGCTGTACGTATTTGCAACGAATGTATTCGTAAGTTTTCTGCTACGAAAAGTTCTTACGCGCAAAACAGTATATAGTTGTACGAAAATATTTAAAAAAAAGTACAAACCTATCTAAAATGCCTAGCAACTTCACCGAAAGTACGGTGCTGGCATCTCTCTTGAAAAGTTTATGACTCTTATAGCTCTTTGAGCAAAGATCGATGGTTTGAATTTAAGGTTATTAAGGATGTTACGATCAAAATTTAGTCGACTTAAAGGGAATTAACTAAATAACTAATGAATTTTTTTTAACCGGGCATTTAAAAAAAACCAAACTTCTATTTTGTTTTCAACATTTGCTCTTCAGGTATCGAAAAGGCGTCACGCACATTCCCAGGTTACTTTCACCTACGATAAGTCCCACATGTAAACGTTACCAATATCATTTGGACAAGGGTACTGCAACATACATCACGTATTTAGTATTATTTGAACATAGTTTTTTGTATTATATCTTTAATCAGATAGATCTCACCAAAAGCCACCTCCATAGTAACACTAGCTTGTTGAGCCGTAAATATGAAAATTTTCGATGTCGATTCGTAATTAAATGCCGTCATTGCTATTAGTTTGGCATCAAATCCAATTAACTCCCAACACAGCTTCTTGAAGGGTATTATGGTACCGGGTGGGGAAACGCCACAGAAGCAAAACAGACGTTTTCGTATGCAATTTTAATTTTCAATGTATTTTTTGCTCGATATATATTTAGCATTTGTCATAATTTAGTTTAGTTCTTTCTCCCTCTGCTTCAATTGCCAGCCGCATGCGATATTGGAAAGCGTCACAGCTAGCACGCCCGATATCTTGAGGCATGTCTTTCCATATTTTCACCAAACGTTTCTTAAAAGTTTCCACAGTTAGTCCTTTGTTATTCCCTAGTTTGCCCAGCTCGACTTAAGTACTACAGGATTCAAAGCAGGCGAAAAGGCAGGTCATTCTTTCGACGAAATATAATCCGGAAAATTGTCCTCACATCAAGCCTGTGCAGTTTTCAGCTAGTGGGACGGTGCAGAATCTTGTCGGAAGCAGTATTGTGCATTCTTGTATTGTTTCTTAACTAAGGGAAGCAAACGGTTCTTCAAAAAATTATCGATGTAATATTTACTGTTGATTTTAACAACAATGAACAACAATGGAACCTTCAAAATTTTGAGAAACATCCCCAAACCACCACCGTTGAAACATCCTGGAACCAAGAATCGGTTTCTTTTTGTTGTAGCGTTTGATGACGCGAGAGATTAATTTTTCGTTTATTACAAGTGGTTTCAATTTCTTTGAAATAGTACACGGTCTAAAATGTTTCAAAAACAGATAGATGAAGAGCTCCCTTTTCACGTCCATAGTTACCACGAATCTCAAACGAATGAAAATTCAAAACAAACTTGCAAGCCGTATTGCCATTTAAATACACTCGAAAAGAAAAATGTGCAAACACGTCTAAGATTAACCCATCCATAGTTACATATGTTTTAAAAACACAGACAGGAATTACCACTCACTCTGTTCACCCACCGTCTCGGGATCGGTAGTTTGGTGCCTTTACCGACTCAGACTATCTGAGACCCCTAATCACGAGGAACCGTTAGTAAAAATATGATGAAGTGAAGCGAGTTGGATGACGAGTAGAGTAGAGAAAGATTTTTTTTTACCTCGTTAAGGTCTTCAATTGCAAAAGGCACATTGTTTACCGGTAATAAGAATGAATGTGTTCTTTGCAAGTCGGAGGGATATGGAATAATTTCGTTTCAAAAGCGAAATACTCGTTGAAAATTTTAAAAAGGAACAGCAGCACGTGCGAAGGCAATGCTTCTGCTATGAGTAGCCACAGCAGTTTCACGCATTTGATCCATGTTACCATACCTCAGGTCAGCTTGTCCCACGTATCCCATCAAAAGTGCTTCCTAAGACATTATGTCCTGTTTTTTGCAAAGAAAACCGACAACGTTGGAGGAATATTGTGTATCAGGTATTGTCATAATGATGTTATGCCATGAAAATAAACAAATAAACACATCCTAAAATTTTCAAACTTTAAGAAACATGAAATATGGTCCAAACACTCCAAACAGCATGGACTAAAATAGGAGCATGGTCCGGTGCGTTTCCCCTAAAACGAATTATCCAATCGAGTGCGGCTACTAACATGCACAAAAATGCAAATTTGTTTGCAGTCAACCGTCATAGGCATATATTGAACTATTTAGAAAAGAACAGTCCATATTTTGACCAATTCCGTCTACATACTTAGAACTTTGTAATATTACATGCGACTAAATCTACATTTGACAATCAGGAAAAGGTGTAATCGAACAAGTAATGTAAAATATAAAGTGTGTGTGTCCAATCTAACACCCATCGGCCGGCAATGGTATTATGGAAGAAAACAACAATCATTCAAGTGACCATTGGAAGCAGCTTTAATCCGGGAGCTAGAAACTGATAGCTCTACTGAAGATCCAGCAACCCATTTCAGAATGTCTGGAGAGTCACGCCCATTCTGAGGTAACTTTCACATACAATAAGCCCCGCATGTAAACATTACCGTTATCATTTGCATAAGGGCACTGCAACACACTTCCAGATTTGGAAATGTAAAATTTCCAAACCAGGCACGTATTCAGTATTAATCTAAAATAAGATTTTTGTTATATAGTTATAATCAGATAGATCTCACCCATGGCCGCATTCTTAATGACACTATCTTGTTCATTCGTAAAAATAAACATTTTCGACCTTGATTCGGAATTAATTCCATGCACTCGCGTTAAAATAAGCGCAAAAATTAACGTTGCTAAACCGCCCCTTAGATATGCAACCTGCATAACAAAACTCTGTACACCCCGTGGTGAATGCGTCTGAAATTATGTGCCAGCCTTTCACCCGCGCATGCGCGTTGTTTTCGTTTGCAGCTTCTGACCAGCAAATGGCCGTTCTCTACTTTGCACTAGTCTTCAAAATCCTCTATATCGCGACACTATATCGAACTTCAAAACTGCTAATAATCATCGATTCACTAGCGACAAACCGGAAAAACACTCTAACTTAATAATGTATGTCCGGGTGTCATAATACTACCTGTAATAAACAAAACTAAGCTGATGTAACTCTTCTTCCGGGTGCGGGGGCGAAACACAAAAAAAAAAAAAAAAAAAAACGGGGAAATACTAGCGACACTCACTTTTCGAGAGGGAATCGATTGTATTCATTACGGCTTACATAATGCACGCGGAGATTTTTTTTCACGAAAAAGACGCAACAAAAACAAAACAAAGTCAGTATCAAAGCACGGCTTGCTGCGATAAGTAATGTAAAATATAAAGTCAATTGCGAAAATGAAAAGCTCATCATTAATAGATATATGCTTTTGATTCAAATTAATTTCGACTCTATAATTACCCAAATTTATGTCAAAACTGACGCCCGTATATGTCAGTCTCAAAGCAACTAAATTTACATTATTTTATACTAATTGTGTAGTTCCTAAGTGCACCTGGTGATCTCTTATTCCCAACACGGGTAGAATCGTAAACAACCTTTAGTTTAGCTTAGTTGAAGCATATATTATAAAAGAAGTGTTTATTGAGTTCAGTTTTTTGCGAGGGATTCTTTTTTCGAGATTTCTATAGAATGATATTCATTACTCGAAGACTTTTAACCGGGACAAAAATCAAGAAAGTTTTCAAAGAACATCCGATAATTCTGATGATGAATTCTGCCTCCAAAGAGAAGTTCGGTCAATCCAGGAGAATCTCAAAGCGGGATTAACAAATTCCGGTGATGATTTTGGAGAATCTCGAAAAGAATTTTGAAGAAAATCAAAGAAATCTCCGGAAAAGAGAACCTTTTGCAGAATCTCGTTTAGGATTCTGGCAAATCTCGATGGTGATTTTGGTAATTTTTTTAAAGTGTCAGTGAAATTTTGATGAGTGCGGCAAGAATGCCTAGAAGAAGTTTTAGGCACATCTAGGAGCAGATTCCAACGATCATCGGCCAGAATTCTAGTGAACCAAGAGGATTCTGAAAAATTTAGTTGGGGATTGTAACAGATAATTTTGGTAGATCTCATTCCCTTATGAGGATTCCGGCAAATCTTGATGACGATTTCGATGTGTCCAGTAGAGGTTGTAGGCAAATCCTTGAAAGCTTTACAGCGCTTTTAAACGCAACCTGAGGCAGATGCAGCATCCTATAGAATAACGGACAGACTTCTGGCGACTTCCAAAGAGTTTTTGGCGAACCCCGGGCAGAGTTCGGGCTGATCTTGTAAACATTGCAAAATATATATTAGAAAGCAAGAAAAAAAAAACAAAATAGGTGAGACAAACGGAAATGATACAAATATGATTGCATCGATGCACTTGATTCCGTCTATTTTGTGTACATTCGCTATTCGAACAAAATTGAAAATTACACCGTGCTTTTTTTTTCTACGTTTATTTTCCGTCGGCCCATTTCCTCACAACGTGGTGACAACTACCGACTCCAGGAAGACGACTCCACCACCTGGACCCTACATATCGCACTCATCAACACATGAGCTAGGACCAAAGACTTTACTTCCCATCCGAAGGAAGACGTGACCAGATTTTTTCGGCTCAGAAAAACCACTGACCTCGACTGGGATTGAACCCAGACCCACTGTGGTGCCAAGTAGCAGTCACGCTTACCACTACACCACCGGCGCCGGCAACACCGTACTTTTGACATGGTTGATGTACGTCTACTTTGAAGCGATATTCAATTTTATATTTTGATTTGTAGAGTATTATCGAACTCCTAAAAAGATTCCGTAAAACTCTGTAGATGACTGCGCATCTCAAACAAAATTCTAGCAAATGTGGATGAAAGTTTTGGTAACTTCTGAGTAGATTCTGGAAAATCACGGTAAAGTACGTGAAGGACTTCGACAAATCTTGAAGACATTTCTCGTTAATTTTCGAGCAAATTCTAAGATTCTGACAAACCTCTAAGAATATCAGAGAGAAACCTTGTTATACTTGAATGGAGTTTTTGCCATCCAAGAGAATTCTAACCAATTTATTAGCTGGTAGGATGCTGGCAAATCCCGGTGAAAATTTAATTAAATCTTTGTTAAGATTTCTGAATTTTTATGGAAATATCGCTAAGAATTATTGCAAATGTTGATGAAGATTTCGATAAGTCTATAAGGGGATATAGGGAGAATATCATAAAGAGGGTTTAAACAAATTCTGGAGCCGGTTCAGACTAATTGCGGAAAGAATTCTGCAAAAACAAAGGGAATATCGGACAGGATTCTTTTTGATACCAGAGAAAATTTTGAAGAATTTATTAAAGAATTCGGCAAATTATATACCTGATTCTAAAGAAATTGATTAATTCTAAAAAGGATCAAGGCAAAACTCGAAAGAAAAAAAAAATTCTGGAATCCATTTAAGTGCAGCTGGCCTGCCAGTCGTAATCTGATGTAACTCTATGTAGAAGTTTCGCCAGTTCAAGTCAGAACCAATCGGAATCATTTTCGAGATCAGGTAGTACCGATTGAATACCAGTCAAGAGCCCCTAAAATCTCAGTCAATATACGCTTAAATTTCTGTCATTATCTGTTGAATCTTCGAAAACGATACACTGGAGACTCTAGAGACAGATCTGTTAAATCTCGTTCATACGCTGCGATATTGACGAAACAACTCTGGTCACTCATTTGAGCTAAAGGTCATATTCATTGATTTGAGGAATATCATGTGCAGCTTTTTGGCATAATTTACGCTTCTACCAAAATATCGAACCCGTCTTTTCCTCTGTACCGAAACTTCTCCCCAAAATGAAAAAGTAGCCGCACCAACTTATGAAATAGCTCTAAGTTAACCCAGAGACCTTAGCTCCTAAAATGTTACCAAACAGATGACCGCCTTCGTCAGCCCAGCCTTGACATCAAACCTTCAAACATGAGGAAAAACCAACCTCTCTACCATAGGGAACATAAACAGGTCAATCCACCAACTGATCGAGGAAGTCATCTACTCCGCAAGCCATGAAAGAAGATCCCACTTAGCGAAAATAAAAAAAAACAGTCATCCATCAGTCCATCATTTCTCGCGAGAGTACATTCATCTTCGGCTCCAAATGCCGCCGCCGCATTCCCGGCGATGAGCTGTCGAAGTCGAGAATTGAAGAAAAACACTACACTGGCCGTGCTCAAGCAAGGCAGAAAACTCATTTTCACCTTTTCGCTTCGTGCGTCTCGTGAACGGGTGTCCGTTTCAATTTGGAGCTTGGGATGCCACCTATGCGCCCCATATAACATCGTAGATGTACAGTGCGGATGTACGTCGACCAACGTCGTTGTCCAATCGCCGCCGCTGTACACACAAACGGTAGGTACGTGGAAAACTGTTTCGAGACTTCTTGTTTTAAAAATAAAATACTGCGTCAAGCTGCCGTAGTACAACACCATCCGGGGCAAAGGCAAGGTAATGGCTTCCAAAGAATTTCCCATCGCAAGGAAGTGGATTGCGTGCCGTTTGACTCGCTCGCTCGCACGCACATTTTCAGATCCTCAAATTTGTCGTGCTTCAGCTGGATTATTGGATCACTGAGTGCCACTACCGGTGAAACTTGTTGGCCAATTTACGCTCCATCTACCTTTCGACTTTGCCAGCAACAACAGTTAAGCCCCAGTAGCAAACGAGGGGCACACTCCATTAACTTCACGAAGAAGGCGCCTCGTCTAAGAGGTGAAAAAAAAACGAGCATGATGGAAACAAATTTCGGCACGCTTGGAACGACGACACTCCACTCAGAACCAAACAGGTTGTACTACTCGATTGAACTTAATTTATGATGGTCGTAAAGTTTTAACTTCGACCAGAATTCGATTCAGAAACAAATCGGAAGAGTTGTAGAAACTGTCGGAAGAAAAGAGAACATCAGCCGTCCGATGGGTGAGCGACACGAAGCAGTTTCACTCGCAACGAGCTTTTTCCTAAGGACTGAATTTTTCATTAGATGGCGTGAATCGGATGGCGTCTGAGCGAAAGGAAGGTGAAATGGTACCTACCGACGTTGGCAGTGAATAATGAATTCCACGGAGCATTTGTTTTCAATTCTTCACATCACCTTGACGTTGGCTTTGAGTTCTTGGAATGTTACTTGCATGACTGGGTTTAATTTGAAAATTATACACTTAATGCTATTTTCATGCGAGACCCATTTTGTGCTTATTTTAGATAACAAAAAGTCAATCCTTTAACACTTTAGGTTTCATCAATGCTCTTTAGGCTATGATATAGAATTGAGACGTACTATAAAACCACCATAAAACTTGCAATGTAACTTGGAAATATAACGTTTTTTTTTTTGATAAGTTGAGGTAATTATTCCAAGATTAGACCGGGAATCGAACCCAGCCACCCCCAGCATAGGTATGTTCTGTAGCAGTGCCTTTATCGACTGAGCTAAGGGAGGGTGAAATTATGCCTGTGAGTAATGAAATTCACTGATGAAAAATTCTAACTATCACTCGTGACGGGTCTTATTTTTCAATTTCAATCGAGGACAAAAATTATTTAGGTTGAATAAGTAACATGTGCGAACAATCTAACACTCATTGGCCGACAAGGGTATTATGGAAGAAATTTGTTTGGAAAAATCTATTAAGTGGCAATTGAAAGCAGGTTTAATCCGCTAGCTAGAAAGTGATAGCTCTATTGCAGATCTAGCAATCCATTTAAGAATATTTGAAGAGTCACGCCCGTTCCGAGGTTACTTTCACATACTATAAACATTACCGATATCATTTGGACAACACACATCCAAATTGGGAAATATAAAATTTCCAATCCAGGCACGTATTTAGTATTATTTGACAATAGGATTTTTTTGATATATTTATAATCAGATTGATCTCGCCCACGGCCACCACCAAAAAACATGTTAATTCGTAAAAATGAAAATGATCGACGTTGATTCGTAAATACATTTAGGTTGGATAAGTAACATATCCAAAAACAAACTTCTTTCTTCAACATGTAAGAAGAGTCCCTTCCTTCTTGCGCCGCTTGTTAATATTAAAGACAAAAGTTCCTTTTTTGATTTGTCAGTGGGGTCTCTTGGAGCACTGCACGATCCATCCTGTGCTTGCAAAAAAAAAAAAAAAAAAAAAAAAAATAGCCCAGGCCAAAGGTGTGTGTTTAGCAGCTGTTGATTCCTTAAAATAAGTCTCATGCGTACCATCAATCTACTAAATACCGTCCTGATTGCCCGAAATTACACAACTCAATTTCACGAGCGAACCAAACAGAACAGATGATGAGTAGGTATCCAAAACAAGAATCCTTCCAAATCCCGGGACCGTTTCTATCCAGTAGAATCTCGAGTAGAATAAGCTCATAATTATACCCAAACAACACCCAATCGTAAAAACTAGTAAAATTTGATTGGGGCCCACACAGAAAAAAATAATGAATTTTAACAGGCGCGTAAAATTTTCCCTCGTTTAATTCCAAGCCAAAGGAGGCGTAAACAACGAAATTGTTTGCAATCTTTCATGTGCCATACAACATTGTTTGCAATATTTCATACAACAGGCTAGATTCAGTCTTAAATTTACATGAAATATCCCATTATTTTCTGCCAAATCCAGCATTCCCTTTATGTGCATTAGATAACGCCGAAAATTCAATGTTTTTTTTATCTGTGCAGCTCAGTGACGAAGAAGTTACCACAAAAAATTTCCTAAAAGTTTGTTGCTAGCTAGGGGTGAGACAGCTCTACTCTGAGTTGCTTAGATGCAACGAGTCTCTCGCGAGTAACTCAATATAGCTTATTGAATCAATCTTCATCAGTTCTTATCGGGGTTGCCAGGGTTTCAAGAAGTTTGACTTCTAATTTGTTTAAAAAAAAATGGTGAATTTAGCGGAATGGCAATGGAATATGGAATATATAATATGTGATAGGTGATACAGATGGCTTTGCTGAAGTCCTATGTTCAGGTTTGAAACAGTATGCATAGCTTGTTAATTTGCTAAACATCAATTCTTAGAAACTTGAAGCTTGGGTTGGAGTGCGGCGGGCTGGTTTTTTTTCCTGCCCCTGTTCCACACCACCAGTTCATAGTTTTACCGTTTGGCGGAATGATGCTGCTATAGCAAATAGCAGGTCATTGGTTTATTCACAGTTTGACTTAATTGGAGACATGAAATTAATGTATTCTCGAAAAAGGCAAAGGTAAACAGTAGTGGAAGTAAATGCGATATCAAATTACATGTACAGATACGTAGTTTGAGCAAGTATAGGTTATTTTCAAAATCAGAGTTAAATAGAGAAAATTAAATGCATTGAAAATTGCTTGTGTCCTATTGTGCACACTAGAGAGCTCATCTACTAACGAGCGGTTTGTTTGACAGCTGCTGTGCAAAAACAGAGAGAAAACAAATGACAGTGCTCGCTTGCTGAGCAACGTGAGTTACTCGAGGCACCTCAAAAGCAACTCTGAAATTGCTCGCGATAAGGAGCACTCTTGCCCCTTGGTTGCTTGGGTAAGAAAGATTCTGATTAGAGTGAAAACAGAATCTCAAGTAGGATTTCCTCATAACTCCTAAACAAGATACCCTCAGAATGCTAGGTAAGATTCACAAACATGTCGGCATGATTTAATTGCAAACTCAGATAGGATCTATTCAGAACGTCGAGAAAAAATCGGAATCTAGAAGTATTTTCTCGGCACCTTGAGAGGGATTCACTCATCAGATCAGATGTTTCTCGCTCAGAGTCTTCAGTGTAATAAGATCCGCAATTCATTTGAGTATGATTCAGTTGGAATTTCGGGCAGGATTGCTTGGAAACCTTATGGAAATTCTCGCTGAATCCGAAGACTAAATGACAGAAACGCTAGATAATGCCGAAACAGACACGTAGATACAGTAATTCTTAGCATAGTGAGTAAGATAAGCTGAAAACTGAGAACCACTTCTATCTAGAAAAATTCGCTTAGAATCCTGAACAGGATCCGCAAATAAAATTTGCAGTCACAAACAATTTCTTTTGGTAACACAATTCAATTTGAATCGAAAAGTTATTGCTTATCATACTTAGCTTATCGTTAGTTCTCAATTTAGTGTTCTAAGTGCACGTACACAGTGAGAGCTTACGATGCTTGGTTCAATTTTTGTCATCATACTCTATGTCCAGAGAATCGTGCAGCGGTGTCACGCTGACACGTTCAACTAGTTCATTGTTCTCGGTTGTTTTTCTAAACTCTTAATTTCCTTGGAACAACAGAAAATGCCACAACGGAAATGCTAGCGAATGAAGCATCAAAGTAAACTGTGCAATACGTTCCAATACTAATAGACAGTATGCCCAACAGCTTAACTTTACATCCAGCCTATAAGAAGTAAATGATTATCTAATTTTCACATAGCTCTTTAAGGTTTCCACCGATTCCAGAGACTAGCGAGGAATATGTTTATTAGAATGCGGTTTTGTTGTAGTCGATTCAATTATACTCTAGCAGAACGGAAATCCCCAAAATTATCAACGAAAACTAAGTAGTTGTCAAAATGCTAAATGTTTTAAATGGAATGGTCTCACCAAACTCTGCTTTTCGATATAATTTAATGGTTTGAAGAAATGTATGCCCATTTCATCTTGAGCAAAAAACATCTAGTTGGTATGTGCAAGTGATCTGTGGACAAGATCTGTGGATGGTTTTACTTTCGGAATTTCCAATTAAAGGCACTTTGCCTGATAATGAAAATATTAGAACCTCGATCGAAACACGCGAATATGAAGAATTTACTCGTTTTACAGTTTGTACAGGATATAATAATGAAAATTACATGCGATGTAAAACGTTCGTATTGTAGAAAATATATCAGTTTAATCCATTACTTTATTTAATTTTGAATAAAAGTCATTCACTACCTGAAGCATTGATAACTATTGAAAAATGCGTATATTTTCATTGGAACATACATTAGTACACGTTGCAAGAATAATTGATCTCAGTGAACTTGTTGCAATGTTCAATAATGTTCATATAGATTAGTATGATCGTGTAAAAATAAACCTTCCAAAAATTGTTTTTGTTTTCTGAATAAACTACCGTGTTTCATTACACGTTTATCTGTCATTCGCCGTTCATATGCAGAGGACAAAAGTGACTGGGGCTTCCAAAGCAGTTTACACGCGGTTACTTATTAAATAGTTAATAAATGAAATAACAATTGTGGTATCGTGCGAAGCAGACATAATTGCTGCCGGCGTCGGTGGTGTAGTGGTAAGCGTGACTGCTACTTGGCGGCACCCCAGTAGGGTCTGGGTTCAATCCCAGTCGACGTCGGTGGTTTTTCTGAGGCGAAAAAATCTGGTCACGTCTTCCTTCGGAAGGGAAGTAAAGCCGTTGGTCCCGGTTCATATTCATGAGTCGTTAGGTAGGGTCCAGGTGGTGGAGTCGTCTTCCTGGCGTCGGTGATTGTCACCATGTGAGGAAATAGGCCGACGTAAAATAAAGATTAAAAAAAAAGACATAATTGCCGTTTGAGAATGCTTTGTATTTTGACCGGATCACTGACACTTATCCGGATTAAAATAATTTAGACTGTGTCCCTTTGGTCTCGAGACGCCCTTGGAGTCATGAAATTTTTATTTATAAAAAAAAAATCCCAGACCAGACTAAACATTGACCAAGCCAACTTCAGCATGGTCTTACTTTGTAGCAGTGCCTTTAGCCGACTGAACTAAGAGAGGAGTCCTCGCATAAACCAGATACGCTCAGATTCATGAGTGTAATTCACCACAAAATTCGAGTATGATTAATCCAGGATACTAAGAAAGATTTGCCAGGCATCCTTAATAAGATTATCTTACAACCCACAAGTTACAATCAGCATCCTAAGCGGGATACTTATCTAATCTTATCAAATTTATCATCATCACAGCCAGTGCTTGCAAGCATCCTGTAAAATGATGGACATACTTCCAGAATTCTTGCATATTTGATATGTGCTTCACTTCATAGATGGGCCATAGCCTCGATTTGTTATAGCACGATCGCCTCGGCTTTTTTATTGCACCGATATTTCAGCATGGTCAATATCGGGTGAAAAAGGAAAATACTCATGTTGGTGCGTCAACCTGTAGTCCAAACCACTAAATAGAAACAGTTCTAGCCATTTATTTGCCATTTTGTTTGCATTATTTCCTATATTTTTTTAGGCTATGGTAAATTTTTTAATTTGCTACATGAATTGTTCACAGGAATGCGGATTTTTTAAGTTGTTATGACCAAAAACGACTTTTTTCACATATGTTATGAAAACTTCAAATTAATAAATTTCATCGTCATGAAATTTTTGCCACATAAGGTCTATAAATTGGTTATAGTGTTGCCAAGTTTTCAGCCAAAAATATTGATAATTGGCAAAGTTACAGAAGGTTGAATATGGCGTTTTTTGGAAGCAAAATTTTGCTCGGCTTTTTTTTGCTACTGAGTGTATACCAAAAAAGCCAAGTCTATTGTGCAGCATTTAAAGGGACAGATGATTCATGAATTGGGCCTGTTTAAAACGAGGATTTAAATACGATCTTTTTGAATCCAGTCGATGGAAGGAACGTGGACATCTCGTACCGTACATTACGTTATCGTCATTTGTAATTAATTTGATGGTCGTTGGGAGCATGCATTCTAGAGAGGTTAAGTGATGCTCCTTTTTTCCTCTAACGGTTGGGGTTAGAGCAATAACTCTCATCCTAGCATTGAAATGCTTATGGTTATAGCTCCATTACACGCTTTGAAATAGAAAAGAAGAAGTAAAGGCAAAACCCCTTTCCCGTTCAGAAATCTAAGCTTTGAGAAACCGAAAAGTATTCACCTATCTTGAAATTCTGTTGGTGAATGGTCGTAGCTAAATCCTTCATAACACTGAATATGTCGTGAGCGAAAGTATGTAAATAGTAAATACTAATGGAAAGCTCTCACCAATGCCCTGACCGTGAACTCTTTGCAGCTTTTGCAGCTTTCGCAGACTTTCTGTATTCCAACTTTCACAGGACTGTGCTTGGTTGGGCTTACGGCTGATTCCCCAAATTTGGACGGTTATTGAATATACTCTTCATACAACATAATCCACATCACACTCAACTTTATTCAAAACCAAATGCATTTCAATAACATTAAAAAAAAAAACAAGCAAAATTTCGACGGTGGAGAACATAAATCCACGGCCAACGACTGTTTCCGAGTCGAAATCGAAAACTATGAAATCCGCGAGTTTTGCACTGTAAATAATGTTAATGTTAGCCTTTTTTTTTTTTTTTTTTGTTTCTTGAATATCGAGATTTTCTTGGGCTGGTTCATCTCCCGTCATTGTCCCTCAAACACCGCTTTTTGGGCATTTTCGTAACTTGTCCGGGGGTGAGATTCGAACTCGTGACTTTGGCGTAAGAGGTATGGATGTTAACCTCTACGCCGGGGTCACCCCCAAAATGTTAGTCTGTCAAAACAAGTTAGATTTAATAATGATGCGTAAACATTCACACAGGAAAGCTATCGAACACAGTTTATATCGATCCTAAGGCCGTAGCCCTGCCCTTCGGTTCAGAAAGGAGTATAGGCGCGTTCAGTCGACTTGGTCGCGGCAGATTTCATGTGTGAACAGGCTGCAACATCAACGTACAAAAGTGCCTGAACAAATGGACAGCTTGTAATGATAACTTGAAGATGCGATGGGGGGTCATTGCCCTGCTATTCCCAAATGTAGCACGTTGTAAAATGTTTCTTGTCTTCTATAACCAAACATGATGGAATTTAGTAAACGAGTGGAAACTCATCGGGAATGATCTCTCAGATGCATCTGTCGAACCATTCTGAACGGCTGTTGTGAAAATTTCACCATGAAACCAATTACCAAACCATTTACCAATTACTAATGCTTTCTCTGCTTTCTCCTGTTCTCTTCCCTATCCTATGACCACGAGCAATACCATATGAAATCGTGCATAGGCCATAGGCCAGCATAGCCCTTTGCCTAAAGTCAGCTCTTCAAAAGCAGAAACACCGAGACGACACAGAGCAATAAGTAAAGAACGGTATATAACCCTAACCAATTTTACTTTCAGCCAAATTGTCTAACTCAAGGTAAGCAATCAAATGGCCACTTCAAAATATACTAAATATCCATGACATAATATATAACGGGGAAAGGGCACTCAAGTAAAACGATTTGGATAGGGAGCATGGGACTGCCTCCTCCCTATTGTTAACATTTCGCGGAACGAGGGCGGGCTCTTCGACCCCATCTATTGGGTTTATTCTGTCAATCGAGGGCTCGATTCTAGTGCTGTGAAGGTGACCTTGCTTTTGGAAGGAGATTCTCTTCCCTATATTCGCGGGTTTTACGTAAGTGTCTCTGCTTACGGCCCGTCCAAACGTCCAAACAATAGAATCCTGATCAAATCGTTTTCCAGATTATTCCACTAAACTTTACTAATCGAAGTCTTTTCTATGCATGAACAAGTTTTTTTTTTGAAGGCGGCCTTTGGTGAGATCTATCTGATTATAAACATATTATAAAAACCTATTTTAAAATAAAACTAAATACGTGCCTGGCTTGGAAATTTTCTGGAAATGTGTTGCAGTACCTTTTTCCGAATGATATCAATTATGTTTATACGCCGGGCTTATTGTATGTAAAGGTAATCTCGGAATGAGCGTGACTCTCTAGGCATACCGGAGTTCAACCGGAATTTAAGGATATAGAATTATTATTTTCATCTAGTGAGACAAA
The DNA here is from genome assembly GCA_024533555.2 of Aedes koreicus. Taxonomy (NCBI): domain Eukaryota; kingdom Metazoa; phylum Arthropoda; class Insecta; order Diptera; family Culicidae; genus Aedes; species Aedes koreicus. Next base: position 840,792 of record JAHHFK020005848.1, read on the forward strand.
AAAGTGAGCAGTATGATTTCGAATAATCCGGCAGATTTTTAATCCATTGTAGTCGCTTCCAGCTAACTTGGGTACGGCGTTCGAAGTGTTTAGTTTCAAATTTACAATGCAACGATATTGCAATGTTTAATGAAAAAACGCTAATTTTAACAACTCGTTCGGCTAAGATTATTGTTGAAAGAAGAAGTCTACACTGACAGAGTTCCTGGAAATCGCTTATATCTGTTGCATCTCTAAAACCTTGAATTAAATAAAAATGATGCTTATTTTGAATCTCATTTCCACAATAGCCGATACTTTTGTATATTTCTTTGTTGTAAACAATCGACTAGTTTATTTCAACAGCTACTCTCTCTTCAAGACTAAAAGCAAATACCTTTTTTATTTTTATAGCATTTTCCTTCCCTTCGACTCGAACCAGCAGAAGCTACAAAATGCATTCGAATTTCCCGACATCCAACAGTCACGAACCGTATCAAAACCACTTTGAAGAAAGCCAATAGTCAATGTGGAGGAAAATGAAAAAAGAAAACACATTATCACGCCCTGTCGAGGAAAAGCGTGCTTTTAAATGGAAGATAAAATTACAAGAATGTGTGAAAAATGAAAAGTGCTATAGGTACGCATCGTTTCGTATTATGAGGAGTCTTCTTCCAACAGCACGTAGAAGCCTGATGTAAACAGAAATATAAAACTTTCTTAAAGTTTTGAGCCCGTAATTTGAGTTTACAATGGTGGGGATAAATGTTTCAATCGCACATTCTTCAGCATCACAATCATGGGAAGTGTTCCAGCAGCCAAAGAGTGTAATTGATTTGAAAACATTCAAATCTTGTGTATTTGTAAAGGATTTTTTGGGAGAAAAGATTAAAGAAAAACTTCCTCTACAAGCAGAAATTACAGCATGTAAACTACGAAGGAATTGTTTCCAAACGCTTCAAATAATTTCTACACATCCTTACCAGTCAAAACCAATTTTGATTAACAGACATATGCTCTTCAAGGGAAATTGGAGTTTACACTCAATTAGTATTTACAGACCAATCTAACAGGAAATTAACTCTATGGACCAATTCGGACCGGTTGGAAGTGGAGTTTTTGAATGACATTTGACTCAAAATAACAAAAAGGTAAACATCAACATCAGTTAAACGGCAAAAGTGTAAACATTTTAAACTATTATCATCACATAGCCCTCATTATTTTCCACAACAGAACGCCTTCCTGTCCATCCCAGCAGCAGTAGTTAAGCAAAACATGTGCTAACAACAAAATGGAAAATATTTTTCAGCTTAATTGCCCTACCCAATTCGAACCCACTCAGGAAAAGGGACCAATCGTTTTAACTTCTGCCCCACAAAAGACGTGCTAAGCCCATCACACCATCGACTTTCGTGCCATCGAAGCATATTTCCCATCCCGACACGACGACCTTGCTGCGAGCTGGTGGGTAAGCGGACAAACCGGCAATCCTTTTCCGTGCCCTAGGCCAGCAGAAGCAGGCTCTAGGTGTACCTTCGATGTTTACGATACGTGATCCGGTACCGGCTTCGTCGACGTAATGGAATGGAAATAGTTTTTTTTTCGCCCCGAACTCACTCACTTGAAGCGACGAATATTGCCAGCTGCTGCTATTGATGTTGATGACGATGTGGATGAGATATGGTCACGTTCACATCGTACCAACCAGCACCTCTTCCAACCAACGCCAACGTCGTCGTATCACGGCACTGTGAAGTGGGCTAAAAGTTATCACGTTGCGAGGATCTGAAGCCGAAAATGTCAACGAGTGGAAATGAATTCGATTCTATACTATTTGAATTCCGATAACACCGAGCAGTAAGGGTTTGCGTGTGTAGGAATCGGAGGAAGGGAGTAATCGATGAAAAAATAGAAGAAAATTTAGGTCAAGTAGTGCTTTGAGGAATTGTTCGATTTGACGTCGTCTGGGAGGGTTCTCGCTGTAGCTTCCAAAGTACTTTTGAATCTTGTTCATCATGAAGAGCGGGATGGTATTTTTACTATTCGATGGGGATGCCAAATGGGAACAAAAAGTCGAAGGTTGATGGCCTTGTCGATTGCGGTGACAGTGATTGGATGATTTGAAGAAAGTCTTTACAATGATGAAAGCTCATGAAGATGTCATTGGCATCAGAGTCGACGTCCAGCATTCAGAGGAGTGACGCAGATAGGGCGATTGGCACTAAAATAGTTGAAGGTGATACGGCAGTCATGACGCGGGTCAATGGGATTGTGTCTGGAATAGATGCCAGCGAAGCCAACAATAGATACGAAAGTGTTTGATATGACCGATGAGGTATTTGTTCATTTTGTTTTCTTGAGCGCTATCGCTTGACCCGGCGATGCATCTTAAAATTGCCTACGCACAGGTCACTCGGGTGGGTTTCCGCCATAAAGTCAAATTAGCTGCAAACAGTTCAAAAGATTAGAATATGAATAGATCGGTGGCGACTAGGAACCTACTCCACGATCAGGAACATGATCATAATTGACCGCCTGTGGTTGCTAATCTGTTATTCCCAGATCAACTACAATTACACAGAGCACCAACATATGTTGCTTGGGACTAACATACCTCCTCAGTCGAAACAATTGATCCAATACCAAGGCAATACCGGCGTCGGCAGATCAAATAAGGAAAAGGTAAGAATGTGGTGACGTAATACTCGCTTTATTAGAAGCCGAGAACACTTCTGCACTTCCACGACAAAGAACTGGGATGTTGAATAAAAGTTAAGTAAATAATCTATACATTAGACTGATATCAGATTTGAACGGGTTTGTACCAATAATAAAAGTAGCCGCTTTGAATCGATTTAAACCAACAGTAATGATGCTATTGGGACCACTGATAAAGTGTGGTGGTGGTTTTTTTTATTGAAAAAACAGGGTTAATGTTAAGTAACGCTAGAGAGCCGATTTGGACAGATTTAAACCAACAGTAAGGATGCTGTTGAGGACACTAAAAAAGTGTGATGGAAAAACTAGGTAAATTTAAGGTAACGCTTGAGATCCAATTTGGACCAATTTAAATTACTGTTGGATGTTAATGGGGGCACCCACAAAGTGTGATAGTAATTTTTTTATTGAAAAAAATAAACAGGGTCGGTGATAAGTAACGGTTGAGAGCCGATTTGACGCTATTTAAAACAAAAGTAAGGATACTGATGGGGGCATTCACAAAGTGTGGTAGTGGTTTTTGCTTGGAAAAACTATTTCAATTTGCTAAAGTCAAACTGATCTTTTTATGTTAACGTAAGCGTAAAAAAAAAATTTTGACTTGTAAAAGCCATTTTTACAAAACCCAACTCTTCATTTACATTGACCGGAAAGGCTTTAGTTCTACATTATACTATAAGACTGGTTGTTATGCTGAGCAGCATGTTTTCATTTTAATTATTTTTTTACTGATTTTCTCGATACAATGAAGATTTTTAATTGAGGTTTATATTGCGAATACATGACTCTATACATGATTTTCCCAGAAGAGTCATGTCTCTGCAGATAGTTTTTCTCATTTAACTAAGTAATAAAAGTCACTGACGCTCCGAATAACTCTCTGTAACGTTCGACTCATGATGTTCACAGAAAAATCTTTTAAAAGTCTACAGGAAAATCTGCAAGTTTTTTTTTGTTTTTATTGAAAGCTGAGAAGACTAAAACTGGTCTCTGGCAAGTCTTTGCTAAAATATTTGAGAATTAGCTACTGGCAAACGAGCCTAACTAAGTCAGAGTTGAGTGTCAGTAAGCCTGCTTCAGCGTTGTGCTCGATTTACATAATTCGAAAGCAATTTCCGCTCGACTCAGCTACAAAAAATATCCCATAGAAGACATGGCAGTTTTTGAGTATTCACTGGCGCCTTCTGGTGAGAACAATCCAAGTTGAATTAGAGGGTGTCCACAGTTAAATTGCACCACTTTCAATAAGCTGTAACATCTCGCCCTTTGGGTTGATTTCAACGAAATTTTGGGTGAAATGACCTCAGCGTGTATTATTTACACTGCGTAAGTTTCATTGTGAAATGTGTCGTAGTTTCGAAAATGGAGTCGAAGGAACAGCAAGTGCGCGAGAACATTTTGCACACGCACCTCGACAACCCACTTCTTTCGCACCGAGCCATCGGAAAGATGTTGAAAATTCACCAGTCTACAGTGTCTCGGGTCATAAAACGTTTCGGGGAACGTTTAAGTGTCGATCAGAAGAAGGTGAGTGGTAGAAAAAGTGTTCTGTACTGTGTGAAGGATGACAAGCGAGTGGTCGCTGCCTTTAAACGCAAACCCAACTGTTCCGTTAAGGATGTCGCGAAAAAGCTGCACTTGACCAAAAGTTTCGTGCAGAAAGTCAAGAAACGAGCCGGGCTCCGTTCATTCAAAGTTCAGAAAGCTCCAAACCGCAATGAAAAAACAGAATAGGACAGCTAAAACACGTGCGCGTAAGCTGTACACACAAATGTTGACGAAACCACACTGCTGCATCATGGACGATGAAACACACGTAAAAGCGGACTTTAAACAAATTCCCGGCAACCAGTATGTGACTGCGAAAGACAAGTTCGATGTTCCAGAGTCTCTCAGGAAACAGAAAGTGTCAAAGTTCCCCAAGAAACTCATGATTTGCCAGGGAATTTGTTCGTGTGGGAAACGGAGCAAGCCTTTCGTGACAACTCTAACTGTAAAAGGTCAAGTATACCTGAAAAAACGACTACTTCCGTTTCTCAAAACACACAACGTTCCTACAATTTTTTGGCCGGACCTAGCCTCTTGTCACTACTCCAAGGATGTTCTGGAGTGGTACAAGACGAATGGTGTCAATTTCGTGCCGAAGGATCTTAATCCCCCAAACTCTCCAGAGTTGCGGCCAATTGAAAAATATTGGGCTATAATGAAGCGCGAACTTCGTGAGCATCCTAAAGTTGTCACTACAGAACAGGAAATGTTAAAGTCATGGTTGAAAGCGGAAAAAAATGTAGGTTCAGGCGTTGTGCAAAATCTTATGCGTGGTATTAAGAAGAAAGTTCGGGCTTTTGTATTTGGTATAGAAATACAGTGAAATAAAAATACCTAAACCAAGATTATACATTGTTTTTTATTCCCTGAATATTTCATGACAATCGGTTGAGAGACTTGTTTTTGGGGACGAGTTTAAAGTGATGCAATTTTACTGTGGACACCCTTTATGAACTCTCTTTGGGCTCCTGAAGAATTATGTCGAAGTTACCGTACATCTAATAACCGAAAATAGTCGGCGGTGCACAAGTCTACTATACATTCAGAATCTCGTGGAATTCTACAACAATTTGTTCACTAATTTGAATGCTGCCAAACGGAAACATTTTGAATCAACCTGTCAACGATCGAATATCGCGATTTATTTAACCCTTAAATACTTATAAAATTTGTGTTTTTTCCACAGTATTTTAGGTTGAGTAACCTTGATACTGAGTCAACAATTTTCTGTTCCGTTAAGGTTCCGTTTTTAATTGAAGTTCAACGATAGGGTAGAGAACTTCTTCAGCCTAGGCTCAAATTGTATGGCCCATCGCAGATGGCCCAAGAACGCATTAAATTTATTTGTGTTTTCAACGATGGCCTATCTCTTTTCTCTTTTCTCTTTGTTCTGAAAATCAAAACACACGCTTCCGACGAATCCCATTGTTCCATTCTATTGATAGGACAAAGCGGGTCCATCAGGTCAAACAAAATCTGTAGACCATATTTGAAAATAATGATACTTCAAACAAAATCTCAGCAATTTGTGACACTTCAGATAATCTTGGATCTTCATTAGAAACTGTGCGGAGCTGTGCTGAATAGACCACACCGACTCAGAAATTATATATCTTTAATATTTCTCAATAACGGCTGCACACAGTCTTCATTTTGGAAACGAATTGTTATGAAACCGACGATTAGACACGACTTCCTGAGGGTCATAATTTTGTCGTTTCGGATCTTTCTCCCGAGGACGCACAATCCCCGTGTCAAAACGTTGGATCAATAACAACTCGTTCCAAAAAATTTAACTGCCTTGCCGGTATTAAGAAATGTTCAAAGAAACATTCAACCAACCAACAGCTATATCTATAACTTCTCACTCTAAAGTCTAGTAGACTAAATGTTAGCAGAATAGATTTTTTTAAGACAGCTCTGTAATACAACAAACTGAATCAACCAATTATTTCCAGGTAGCAAATTTAGTCACATTACATATCAACGGTAAAAAAAGTATCATGTTTACGATGAAAATTCAAATTCCGGACAAGGTCCCTAGAATTAACCAATAGAATTCAAAAGAGCAGTCTCTCTTAGAAATATTGAAGCAAAGATCGCCATTATATATTAAAAAGTGAAATCATTTTTCACAGGAACGAACCAAATGTCTGCTTTCCAATTTGGATCGAAAATAAATCTGCTGAAGCTCAAGGTAGCGAAACTCTGATCTTTACCGTTCTTGAAAAAGCGCATCAATTTCCGGTATTCTGCTTCTCCAACGACAATGTTACCCACATATGCTTTGATGAGCAATCGGATAAGATAAGATAAGATTGGAAGCACGTTTCGATGGAAATAAAACCAATCGGATGATGAACAAGTTAGCTTTTCGAATCGATTACGTCCAATGGAATAACATCAATCGTGATGTAGGAGTTTGCCAGAAGGACGAGTTTAAAATCGATTCAAGTTATTTACACAACAATAGGCTTGGAAGTAACAGATCGCTTCGCCCCAAAGTCAGTGGCTATTGATTGTATTGCTCCATTCAGCCTATATCTAGAATCGTGCATTGTCCACTCGTGGCTGCTGGTAAACTGATAACGAAACAACCTGACCGGTGTCCGCGTCGCAAAGATAGGAAGAGGCAAATGCCACGTGATTCTGCACACTGGGCCAGGAATGCAATTGAGAGCGATAAAATTAACATCTCCTCATTGTGATTAATATTATTTGTTGAAAAAGAAAAATAACTCGAAACTCATTTAAATCGCTTCAAATCATTCGAAGAAATGAAAAGAAAATTCAATTTCCGAATGACAATGACTACATGGAGTGCAATCGTCACCTGTAGCCTACCGTTATTAAAATCAACCCAATTTGCCAGCCACCCCCCAACTACAACACAAAAGGTCACTCGTAGTTATATTGATTCAACCAGGTCCGAATCGATCAATCCAATCCACGCCATCTTCCTCCACGTGCAATAATGATTTTTTACCTTTCAGTTATTCCATTAGCCACTCCACTTTTCTTTCGATTACAACCAATGGGTGGTGGTGGGTGGTACCAGGAAGAAAATAAATCCTTTTTTTCACCGCGCTAGCCACACTCAGTGCCCAGAATGCAATCAATAATCCATTACTGAACAACAGCCGCAGCCAGCCAGCAGCAGCAGCAGCAATATCCTTTTTTTATGATTGTTTCCAACAACTGGGCGTCAACGATTTATAGCAAATAGAACTACCAATACCAAGTTGAGTGTTCAACATGGTTTGATGGCTATTCAATTTCCTCGGACCTTTCAATCAGCGAAGTTGTTAACATTTTCAATTGTTCTCGGAACTCGTATATGATCAAGGAAACAGGACGCATCCATGCACTTAAGTTTGGACACGTGCGGTAGAATGTGTGTCCTCTTGAAGGGGACCTCTTTAAGCGGAGAAAACTTTTCGCGAGAAAATCCAACTCGCAAAAACTATACATATAGCATACGGGACAGTGATAAATGACTGAAGTGACCTGCTGCTGCCGTATACCTATTTTCGGCCGATAGCCAGCGTGGCTCACAGTCGTCCAGTAGAAGATGGCTGAAGGCCAAAGGGCATGATGTAATTCGGAAAAACGACGCTAACTAGAAGCGATAAAAATAAGCTCCTTAAGACGGTGCTGGCTTGAACGCAGATCAGGGTGGGTGCGAAAGAGGATTTTGAAGGTATCATATTACAATTGTTATTGCTATGAACTATGTAATTGGTGTATGTCGTCACCGTGTTTGGTTGATTTTATGTTTGCTGATTTTCTAACTTAAGCTCTGATGGGCACAGATAACATTGTTTCTATATAAGAATACTCATTTAATTAAACAAATGTGTAGGTTAATCAAGCCATACATTTACCTAAGTGACAAGAATTAAATTAAATGGAAGAGTTTCAACCAGTGGAGGTATATGTACATTTTTCGCCTGCTGCGAAATATTGAGGCCCGCATGTTGGCTGTCGCTTTCAAGTGCATTTTAATACGGACGCGAAGGATAGGAAATTAAAAAGAGAGAAATGTCGCCATTGTTTTGCCGACCTTTTCAAACAGTTTAGAAATTGCGTGTGACTGTATTTCATAACTTTAGTAAAAATGCAATTATTTTGTAATCTTTGGTTATGAGGTGTTAGTATTCCTTCGTATAATTTGATTCCATACAATAAACATCATTTATATGCAGTAATAAGCCAGCACTGAACGAAATCCTGTGCAATATAAATCTATGTCGCAACTGTTTTGAAACCATCGGCTGATGGCAACAAAAATGTTTCGTCGCCTGTAGAAAACAGTACAAAAATGTCGTGACATTTTCTCCCATGACAGTTTCCTTTGGCATTTGGTGGTAATACAACGAGGTGTTAGTCATAAGTGTTATAGGAAAGCTGGACATATTTTTAGGAAGGTAAAGCGTGAGATATGAATCTTATATGAATAAGATATGAAAATCGACAAGATGATCTGGATAACGCTACATAAACGGTGAAAGGTTGAAAAACTGGTTAGCAGGTTTTTTTTTTCAAAACAAAAAAACTTAAACGTCGTACATGTTGTAGGAGTGTCCGTACGGAATGTTACCTCTACATTTGTATTTGTTATCCCGCTGTCCAAATGGCGTCGAAGGAAGAGGAACAGCGTACCAAAAAACTTTGCGTCGTGCTTCAACAAAATTGAAATTATCCCCACGCCCATATGGTAAAATCACTGGAAGTGGCCACATCGACTATGACGACCGTTCCAGGACAGCCTGAGCAGACAGGACCAGAAGGAAACCAAAAGTCGGTAGAAGAAGCGGTGTTTTCAATCATAATCCTAGTCTGGTGGAAACAAATTGGGAATATCGAGCCAAGAAACGAGCAGGGTTGTCAATATAAAAAGTTATAGTGACACATAGCGAACTTCAAAATTAGAGATATGCGGAAATTTATTCCGACGATTTGACAGCGGTGGCATTGAATACGAAGGTAGCTTCTTATAAAGTACAAAGCGAAATTTTCGTGACAACTAGCACTGTGAACAATGAGATTTATGTGAAGAAATGTTTGCGAAAAATGTTTGTTTCGTTTCCTGAAAAAAAAAAACGCAATTGCTCTGTGCCGTTTTGTCTAGACCTTGCTATCTGCTCACTACGGAAGAAAGACTCAGTCAGCCAGAGTTAGAGTTGAGTCAGAAGACTCGAATTATTATTTTTTTTTTTTTAATTTTATTTTACGTCGGCCTATTTCCTCACATGGTGACAATCACCGACGCCAGGAAGACGACTCCACCACGTGGAGCTCCCTTAAGACTTAAGAAAAAGGGGGGGGACGACCGTTTTTTTTTCTTTGGGGGGGGGGGGGGGAGTTTTTTTTTTGGAAAAAAAAAAACCGCGGCGGGGGGGGGGACCCAGGGGGGGGGGGGAGAACCGCTCCCCACCCCCCCCCCCGGCTGCTCGAATTTTTTTATTTAATAAAAAAAATAAATTATTTATTAAAACATCATTTTTTTTTTTTTTATTTTTTTCTCATTATAATAAAATAAAAATAAAATATATTTTATGATAAGATAAAAAAAATATTTTTTTAATATAAAAAAAAAAAAAAAAAAAAAAAAAAAGTATTTGTTATTTGTTGATATAATAATTATATTATAAAAAACTATCTTTTTGACGTAGGACTACGTCTGTGTTTTCAATACTGGGGTACACGTTCGAATTGCGAAAATTTGGAGCGTCACGAAAAATATATAGGTTTTGAACGTTAATAACTAAGTCATTTCACGATTGATTTACAAAATGTTTTCACCAATCGATCGGGACATTTTCTACGCTTCGATTCCAATATTTGAATCTATTGATTTATAACATTCAACTATTGAAATTAACGCAAATATAAGGTAATGTCTTATAATGTCGATTTTTTCAGAGTAAATTTACCAAATACACAGTACTTTTCTGACACAGATTTCATATTTAAGTAACGAACGACTCCTAGGCAGCCATGAATGTTATATAACGGGTACACCTTCGCATTTTGATTTAGTTTTCCGGCGGTCGTGGAGCTGTGCAGAGTAGGATCTGCAGTTGGACGAGCAGTCACTGCCCAGAGAGGCGTTGGTGCAGTTGGCTGTTGTTGCCGATACTCCCGTCAACCTCGCTGCGAGAAACATTGCTGCTGAAGCCTGCGATTTGGCGGGAAAAAGCCGCCCGTGACAACGAGACAAGAATCAACTATCCCACGTCACCCGAGGTGGCCATCCGCAACGACGAGTAGCTGAACCAAGAATACCAAGAAGAAAGCCCAAGTTCAATCGCGAACCATGTTTCTCCCCCATCAACTAAATCCGTCCTTTTCAGGACGACCAAATCAATTTTCCAATTAAAGAGTTTATTTGGTTAAAATTTTCTCTTGTGCTGTTTCAAATTAATTTCAATCACCGCGCCCCGGCTGCAAATAGCATTAATTAAACGCCGCTTCCCGGAGTAAATGACAAAGAACGTTGAACAACCAACGAACGAAATTCTAGAACGGATAATTCGAACCGAACTGCGACACTTCAGACCGACCATGTGATTGAGTTCGTTTTAGTTCCTAGTTGTGCATAGCGGATTAGTTGCTGGTGATAGCAAATAATTAAGGCATATTTCTGTTAAGAAAATCATCCGTCTAGCGTGCAGTAATTAAAACTAATTATTGTGGCGCAATAACTGAATTTCGTCCCCTTTGGTGCAATTTGTATCACATTGCCTTCGTTGGTACCGCCTTCTTTCGTGTACTAGCATTCGACCCCTTTACCTCATAGCTTTTAGCAGAACATTTAGATTCAGTCTTACGACAGTCGTGGAGCTGCGCAGTGGTCTGAGGATCGCAGTTGGCGGCGGCGAGCAGTCGTTGCCCAGAGAGACGCTGTTGCAGTTGGCTGTTGTTGCCGATGCTTCCGTCAACCTCGCTGTGAGAAATATGGCTGCTGAAGCCTACAATTTGGCGGGAAAAAAGCCGCCCGTGACAACGAGACAAGAATCAATCATCCCACGAGATGAACCAAGAAAGAAAGCCCAAGTTCAATCGCGAACTGTTTCTCCCCCGTCAACTAAATCCGTCCTTTTCAGGACGACCAAATCAATTTTCCAATTAAAGAGTTTATTTGGTTAACATTTTCTCTTGGGCTGTTTGAAATTTCCATTACCGCGCCCGGCTGAACATGGCATTGCTTTAAACGCTGAGTCCCGGAATAAATAGCAAAGCGCGTTGAACAACCAATGAACCAACAGATCCATAACTATCTTCTACGCGTTAGAGATAGTGGCCCTACTACTACTAAAATGTGTCTCTATTTGTCTTTGTTTTAATTTTGACATTTGATTTTTACAGTTTAATTGTTTAGCCAGAAGGGCTCTTCATCTTTGTTCTTTGTTTTATTTTTTTGTGGTGTGCTTTGTTAATTTGATAATCTAGTTTACATGTCATCCCTGATGGGGATTGGTTGTTTGAAATTATAAAATTTGATAACCTACCTAGCTACAATAACTACAATTTGAAAAACCTAGGGAAGGGGTACCAGATCGCGGATGACTTGGTGGTCTGATAGGTGGCAACGTGTTCTGTACCTATTGATAGTCTCACTAAAATGATCTTCGAATGTTTTAATCTCGGCCAGACGGTGGATCTCAGTGTTTCTCGTCCGTGGAGGTGTGTTCAGGATTATCCTGAGAAACTTGTTTTGAACCCGCTGGAGCTTTAGGTGGTGTGCTTTTGCGCAACTCTCCCAGATCGGCATGCCGTACTCAATAACCGGGAGTATGATCTGTTTGTAGATAGCAAGCTTGTTCTTCAGGGACAATGTAGACTTTCTGTTTAGCAAGGGGTACATAAGCTTCAACAGAACGTTACATTTTGTGACAGTCTTGTCAACCTGTTCCCTGAAGTTCATCTTGCTATCTAGTGTCACGCCAAGATAGATGGCTGAGTTGGTCCATTCCACCGTTGTGCCGTTAAGACAAATTTTAACATCCTCAGCCGGAACAAGTCTGGGAGATTTTGAGTGAGGGAAAAGAATGACCTGGGTCTTCGCTGCATTGATGCAGATCTTCCAGTCTGTGAGATACTTCAACAGAACATTCAGGCTTCGCTGCAGTTTCGATGCGATCGCTCTTACTACCCTACCATTGTGGACGACTGCGGTATCATCGGCGAACAGCGACAGAGATCCGTTTTCAGGGAGTGGGGGTATGTCCGAGGTGAACAGATTAAATAAAAGTGGACCTAATATGCTTCTCTGCGGAACACCGGCAGAAACCTCCTGCGCATCGGAAACTGCACCATGCAGCAAAGCACAGAATGTTCCGTTTGATAGGAAGTTTTTCACTATCTTTACCAGAAAGACTGGAAGATTGTACCGATGCAGCTTGTACACCAGGCCATCATGCCAGACGTTGTCAAACGCCTTTTCCACGTCAAGAAGAGCCATGGCAGATGTGAGACAGTGCCCAAGAAACACACAAGTTTTATAACGGTTGAAAATACTTTTATGTGACTAGATTTGGTTATATAAAGCTACTCAACATAAAATCATGAAGATGTGTTACTCGGGTGGCCCTCTCAACCATCGTAGAAAATACAACCTGGGCCGTATCATAATTAAGAGCCGCCAAATGCTTTCTTAAGAGTGTACAATAGAATTTTCTTGGCACTTTTCAGAACTGACTTAAATCAATTAGCGGATGGCCCTGACGTGTATGGGAATTCTATTGCTGCGTAGTCCTACGTCAACTTTGCGCACAACCCCATTGGGCTGTCCCTTATAGTTTTTTAGCTCCTCGAATCTTCCGGTCCACCTCTAAGCATCTTGCCGTGAGGTACCCGGTGGTTACATACCGATTGCTTGTCGATCTGCCAAATTTAGTAGACGTCTGCATTGAGTTATCTCAAAATATAATATTCCGCCCACTATCTCACAAAGCATTGCGACTGGTTGGAAGGATTGGAGACAATTGAATCATTGGGTTTTGGACCAAGTCACCCCCCCCCCCCCCCCCTTTCCCGGGTGGTGCCAAAAAGAAGAGCTTGGAAATCAACAGAAGCATAAAGTTTCCAGAAGGCACGAAATGCTTCTAGAGACACAAATTTCGCGAATTTTTCAATCGTAATTTATGTTATAGATTGCTCTTTAGGACGTTTAACTTGCTTGTTGCAAATATTAGTTCCACTAGTAAAATAGTGTAGAATTGAGTATTACAAATTGCAAGAAAATGAGAAACAAAGAGTCTGCGTCGAGCATCGGATGTGAACGGTTGTGTCGATGATTTGTTGCGCCCTATTTTGTTATCGGGCATATCGCGTTATCTATTGTTTCGGTTATATATTGTTCACGAGTGATCGAGTGAGCACAGCAATAAGAAAACTATAGAGATGCTTCCCGGTGAGATGTGGTGTTCCGTCGGGTGTGGTGGGCAGGTGGTGGGGGTCATAATTAATTGTGATCCATATTATTTGCTTGCCATATTCGCCGAGCCATCATGTCTTAGAACAAATAAACCACTGTTGGAATAAATCGATCCAAAATCTCAAGCGTTAGCACTAATTACCTTGTTTTCCTAATGAAAAACCACTGCTTGTGAGTGGCCCCAATAGCATCCTTACTGTTGGTTTATATCGGTACAAATCGGCTTCCAGGATGATTAAAAATTGCTTTGTTTTCCCAATGAACAACCACCATCATACTTTGTGAGTGGCTTCAATAGCATCCTTACTGTTGGTTTAAATCGGTTAAATCGGTACTAATATCTAAATGTTTCACTAAGCAGCTCATCGTTTACCAAAACGAACCCTGCTACCACCCAACCCTGCTATCCAACACCCCGGTGATTTCTCGGGGAAGTGCAGAGGTGATCTCGGCTTCGAATAAACCGAGTATCACGTCAACATATTCTTACCCTTTCTTTATTTGAGCTGTATTCGGACGGCGCTGGCGCCGGTATTCCCTTAGTTTGGGATCAAGAGTTTATACACATTGAGGATGTTTGTTAGTCCCAAACATCATCTGTTGGTTCTCTGTGTAAGGCTTGTTTGCGACAAAATCTGGACACCCCTAAATACGTATATCTCTGGAAATACTTCATCAACGCGTGAAATATTTCGCAGACTGGTAAACGTATGTCTGTTCATTGTGTAAAATCTATTTTTGGTGATACTATAAGCTTTTGGATCAAAGATGGCGTCGAAAGAAGAGCAAGTGCGAAAAGCAATTGTGTGCGGGTCGCAATGAAAATCCGGATCTGCCAGTAAGAAAACTTGCAAAAAAGCTTGGTTTTCCTGTAAGCACTGCCCATAACGTTCTTAAATCTTTCGATACACGTTTGACAACGGCCAGGAAGGCTGGGATCGGAACAAAAACGGATCTCAGGAACCACCAGAAGGACGCGAAGATGAAGGAAATATTGCAGAATCTTTCGGTACGTACTGTGGCTAGAAAAAAAAATGTCGCCAACTTTCGTGCATACTTCCAAGCACCGGTAAGGTATGAAGTCGTTCAAGGTGAAAACTGTACCGAACCGCAGTGATAAATAGAATGTGACGGCTAAAACCCGGGCTCGCAAGTTTTATCACGAATATTTGACGAAGTTTTCCTGCGTGATAATGGACGATGAAACTTATGTGCTGGAAGTCTTTAAGCAGCTTCCCGGAATGTCTTATTATACTGCCATGCAACGAAACGGCGTAAAGGAGCATTTCAGGACGAAGGAAAAGGCCAAGTTTCCTAAAAAATATTTGATTTGACAGGCAAGATGCAGCTGTGGTCAAGCAAGCCAAAGCTTCATCACTGCCGGAACGTTAAACAAGGAAATATACCGTGAAGAATGCCTAAAGAAGCGATTGTTACCATTCCTACGCAGCCATGACGCACCCTCGCTATTTTGGCCTAATTTGGCAGTTTGCCAGTTTGCCAGTACGCCAAAGATGCTTTGGAATGGTATAAAGCGAATGGAGTCCATGTTGTACCGAAAGAGGCGAATCAACCTAACTGCCCGGAGTTGCGACCTATAGAGTGGTATTGGGCTCTCGTGAAGAGAGAACTCTCTCAATATAAACAACAAGCTACAACTATAGAAAAATTTCGAAAATCTTGGACAAAGGCAGCTAAATCGATAGCAGAGAAGTCTGCACAGACCCTAATGGCTAGAGTAAACTCAAAAGTTCGTAGTTTCTTCATGCAGCCTAATTAAGTAACTGTAATTAGTTACTTAATGATAAGATGACTAATAATGCACAGTTAAATAAATAAAAATGCATCTTGGATTGAACTAACAGCAAATTTGTTTTATTCCAAATTTAATCTGTCCAGATTTTGTCGCGAACAAGCCTTAATTACATTTGATCTGGCAATCTCGGGCGGTCAATTTTGTTTATGATCATGCTCATGATTTTCGTTCAAAAAACATATGCTTCATAAATGGTAAGAAACATTCGTATTGCTTGTCTTCTCACAGAATGCCATTATTGCACCTTAGTCATACCATGTTCGAAATGAATTTCGTTCGGACCAGCTAATCACTGTTGCTACTGAGGAGGGCCATATAAATGAAAAAGCGCCTCACGCTTCGAGTGAAAAGCTGCGATTTAAACTTTATTAATCACATTGATCAATAGCCTAGTGAGATCAACCACGGATTCAGTAGCAGCTCTTCCCTATAGGACAGGACCATTTCCTAAATCAGAAAAAAATTGCAAATCGATAAAACAGATTTGTCAAACATTTTTTTAAACAAAATGTCCGTAGTTCCTTTTTTTGTGTTCGTACATTTCACGAATGTTCTTTTTAATAATCTAAATGCTTTGTTCTTTCGACATGTGGTAATAAATTTCGTTGCAGAAAACAACGAAAAGATTGGTGAGTCAATGTTCAATTTCGATGTATGAACTAAAGAGCAACCCTACCTAAACCTTATGTCGTCAGAAAACGTGATTCCACAGTACAAATATTCGGAACCGGCGGAATAACTTACCTGGAAAGAGAATGAGAAGAAAATAAGAACAAATTAATAACAATATTCTTGGTTAATTAGAGTAATGCTCAAGTGAGGATTTGCGGGGGAGTGGTTGGGTGAACAGTAATGAAACTTTATGATATAGCAAGGTTAACCACCCGCTGCAGCAACAACAACAGCCAAAGGGTCGACGACGAAGACTGCTGCTGCTGAAGGATTTGCGGTATTGCGGGTTTACGAAGCGAACGAATGGGCGTTTTTTGCTGCTTTGGCGATGAAACAGTATACTCAGATTCATTTTTTTTTGCTGCGGTAGCAACAAACATTGCAAATTGTGTTTGTGTGTATTTGAACGGAATCATATTTCGCGAAATCGGTTCGGTGATTTCCGTTAAAGTTGGAAACTGTGTATGGGCGAATGGCGGTTTGGGTGGATTGTTGAGTAAATATAAAATTGAGGGAAAACGAAAAAAAGCTCTCCAGTTAATGCTGATGGGAAACTTACTCTTCCATGTGAAAAGAGAACTCTGTTGGGTGGTAAACACAACATTGTTGATTTTGCACTGAAACTTATGTTTTGAACAGAAAAAAACGAAAATGAAAAGAAGCTTGCTATGATAAATACACGTGTCGAAACGAGCAAATTCAATATGAAACACTTACCCAGAAAGTGTTGGCATGATATGAAGCCACAATAGGAAAGCAATCCGGAGAAAACAACAACATATGGAAATCAATAAAAGTAGCCATAAAATTCATATCCACATGCATATTGGATGAGTATGCCGAGCAAATCTGACAACATGCAAGCTCTATCGTAAACATTTTGTCATCAAAATAAGTTATCCATTGGCTTCCGTTGTTGCTGAACACAAAAATATACGCATCAACATATGAATATGATGTTTTTGGGGAAAGTCTGATGGGACTGTCCGCCACATTCCAATCCACCCCAGCACAGGGAACCTTAAGGAGTGCATGAAATCTTACCGGTACATGTGTTTGTGTACGTATGGGTGAATGCAGCAATATATTTCGTCTCTTTCTTCAAGGGGTGTTTTTTTATTAACGATGGTTGTATCGTCGATGTTGTTTGACATAAATGGAACTGTAAAAAATGTCCCTTCATGCTCCTGCAATGGATTCGGGTTCATCTAAAACGGTAAAGGTGTTTACCGTTTCGCCTGGTAACACATCTCGGTAGACGAAATGAAAGGATTATGATGAGCTACCGGTGTGTATTTTTTTTTTTTGAATTTTCGATTGGGTTTGGGGTGGGAAATGGTGAACAGTCATAAACCAAGGGGAGGAATCAAAAGGTAAAAATGGGTTATAATACGAGAATAAATTAGAGATGAGGCCATGAGTTTATGTCCAAATATCATAATGTTACCGCATGAACAAATGTCATGAAGCGACATTTAAATTCGAATAACATGTCTTCGATTCCCGTCCTACAGAGGAAGAAACATTCAATAACATGTCGATCACAGTCGCATTCAAAACCAGCCTACCTCGACTCGTTACAGCAAAGAGTCTCGGTTCGGTGGCATTCATGAATCACGTAATGCGGAAAATCTTAGTTTTCGACTGTTCCCGGTTCAGACTCAACCTTAATTTCTTTACTATATCTAATTCTACTTGGATCCCTTTTCTTCTAACATTTCATCGCAAAGTTACACTGCCACAATAGCCATAACAATATCTCAACAAAATTGATGTTTTAGTTCACTTGAAAATGCTAGATGTTTAGAGAATTCGATATTTGAATCTTCTTCAACATTTTCTTGGAACTTTTGATTAATTTCCAAGGAAGCTTAATCATTGTGATCGATGTTATCCAAATCGTCGATAAGTTTTTAGTGAACAATGAATGCACTGTTGACATCCACAGACTGCCACAAATGTAGATTCCAAAGAAGTCAATTTTCCCTGCATAATCGTTGCGGAATTTATGAACACCACCCGTGCAAATTGTATGTTCACTTTTGCCAACCACATCCAATGCCTTGTCTAGGCAGAACGAACAAAGCACGTTGTTCACGTTCATATTTCGCTTATCTTTCAAAACATTGAGACCTGTGTGGCTCCTTCCCCCGTGAGCATGCTGAGAAGGCACACACAAGTTTGAAAACCGATATTGTAAAACTTCCTTCGGCACAAGCGACCGGGCGACCGACGACAGCGTCTGAAAAACCTGTCATCAGAACCATCAATGCTTCCAAAATGGTGAAAGCATACAGTAAATGAAAAAAAGTCATTCTCATCAACGTTGTCACTTTACCATACATCCACGTGACGGGGTGTTGAACGCATCAGTCTGAAAGAGACATTTTACGCTGATGCAAGCGTCTCAACTAGCTAATAATAACAATTCATCTATGCGGCAGCGGTAGCGGTGATTCCCACTCTTCCTCCATCTTCAATCGAATTGACTTAGTCCTCGAGTCTGAATGGATGGAACGATGAAACGCTTGGGAACAATTGGACGTGTGTCTTTGTCTTAGATGCCCTTTTCGGGATGAGTTATGCTTATGATTGTTGGTCTGCTGCCATTTTGACATCATCAGAGAGTGATGATCCGGTTACGGATCTTGCTCGAGTTTGTAGAGATTTGCTACGGGTTGCTAACAAGGATATAAATATCCTTGATTATTTTCCAGTGTCATTGTGTTGCGTGGGTATTCGGATAGGTTGATCTCCGAAAATTTCCGATGGTTTCAACAATGGATCCATTGAGCTTGAAGCAGGATTTTACTTTATTGTGTTCATTCGTCAGTGTGAAAATGCCTTTTGAAATACCCATTATGTGTGAGCATTAGAAAATTGAAAGAGCACGGGCTTCTTACTGACCTTATTTATTGGCACGATGAAATCGCTGAGGTGACCATTAGCTTTAATGATAAAACTAATGAAATGTCTTAACATTAGTACGTAGTTTTTCAAGATTATCGCTAGTGAGCAAGCTTACGTTTTGTCATAGGAGGAATTTGGTGAGATCTTTCAAATAAGAAATAAAGTTATAAAGGGTGTACGGAATCAAATTGCATCACAAGATAAGATTCGACAAACTCACCCATTCAAACGATCGTATTCAAACTTTCAGAGAATAAAACAAAACATATTGTTTGACTTTCTCCATGTTGGCCTTATTCAATTTCATTACCATACCCGAATGCACGAACCTTTCTTTTAACACTACTCATAAGATATTATACAATGTTTGGACCAATTGTTTTTTGTGTTGAAATCCATTTTTTTTTTTCATATCTTCCTCCGATTTCACTTCCTTAGGATGTTTTCGAAGTGCCTGCTTCAATTGGCCGCAGTTCCGGTGCGTTTGGGGGATTGAGACGCTACGGCACGAAGAAATTGACCTCCTTAGCCTTGTACCACTCCAGAACATCTTTCGAGGCATTATCTGGCCAGAAAAGCGGAGGACCATCGTGTGACCTCAGAAGTGGAAGTAGACGCTTTTGAAAGCATTCCTTTAGGTATACCTGCCCATTGACCGCCCCAGTTTTCACGAAGGGGGTGCTCCGCCTTTCACACGAGCAAATTGCTTGCCAAATCATGTTTTTTTGCGAACTTTGACATCTTCTGCTTCCTAACGTCCTTGGGAACATCAAACTTATGATGCGCAGTAGAGAACAGCAGCCCGGAAGTTGCCAGAAGTATGCAAGTATGTTTTCACTATCCGCTTGCGATCCTTTACATTATACGGAGATCCATTTTGGCAACACTTTTTCTTCTGACCAATGGTTAAACGTTATTTGAACCAATTTAAAGCACGAGTTACCGTAGATTGTACCATTTCCAGCTTCCAGCTGATAACACGATTTTTGCGCCTCTGCTGTTCTTCCGACTCCATCTTCGCAACGACTGCACAGCTACTAATATAACTAATACAGTGTAAACAATACACATTGAACTAGCTTCAGGATTGATGAGGAGAGCAGTATGGTTTCTGTCAACTCCTCACATTCTTATTACATTCGCTCCAATTTTTCATTCAGGTATTTTTCATTACTGTTTCCATAACTTTTAATAAGGGACAGTCGAACGGAAGTCCGTTAATTTTTGGCCCAAGATATACAAGGTAAACATATTTCTTAAAATAGTTAAAAAAAAAACATCGAAGAGTAGAACTTGGTGAGACCATTCCTATTACAGAAAAACACGTTTCTGCTTATTTCGATCAACAGCTACTTCGTTTTTGTTTTGTCAGCAAAATCTTGCTGGTTTATCCTTTAGGTCATCATATTCGCTGCAGAATCGATCGACAATAAATGGGTAAGCATAATTAAATTCTAATATCTCAAATGCAACCTTTTTGTCTAGTTAATCGATCTATAGACTACCTATAAGCGAAATATATGTACTTACAGCCGTGATCACGGCGAAAAACGAGTTTTGCTTGGATGGTTTATTCCAAACGGAGAAGAAGTTTAGGTTTCAAGGGGCTATGCATAAACCACGTAGACTTTTTTGGGGGGGGGGGGGGGGGATTTGACCAAAGTCTACGCTCCATACAAAATTTCAAAAAAATGTATGGAGAAAAGTCTACGAGGGGGGAGGGGGGGGGTCTTAGATTTTCAAAAATGAGTCTACGTGGTTTATGAACCGGCCCCAACGTGTTCGATTCACAGGTTAAAGATGCGAACGAGACGCCACAAACTATTATTAATGACCACCGTCCAATTCAAGTTAATGGAAAATGAATCTGCGACTTTCGCGGCTGAAAGCACAAATTCGCGACAAATCTGCGAAATTCAAGAGATTTGGGAAATCCGCGACCAGTGTAAAAGCCATAATACGAAAAATAGAGTAAAAACATGTTTTGGGCTTCAGAACAATGAGGATATTTGTCCTTCTATATTGAAATCCCGGGGCGCTGTGCGTTCCATAAATTTTAATGAACAGAATTTTGGTTTTGAAAAACAAAACAAAAGGTTCTCTTGGATGCTTCAAAAGTGATGCCAGCAAATTTCATGAAAGTTTTTCTACATCTTAATCTCTTTGATGACTCGGCTATGATTTTCAATATACTTCTAGAAGAGGGTTGGTACTACGACGCATAATGTAGTAGAATGTAGAAATTATAATCTTCTAGGCGTTTTTCTGAAGATGTGCCAAAAATAATGGTTCCTGTTTATGTAATAAAACAGTAAGATGAAGGTTAAAAAGATCTACTTTTCGTTTTCATTTTGTAGTGTTTGGTGGGGTAGTAAGAGTGCAAGTCAGTCCAAAGCCGATGATGAAGGAAGGGCAATGGCGAACTAGTCTATTCAGACCACATTAACTCCATGGGAAGGAACAAGGATAGGTTATGGTGGGTAGTTAGACGTTTTGGACCGGTAAAAAAAAATACTGCAAACAGAAAAAGCAAGAGAAAAGTGCACTTTTTGTCGTTTCTCTAAATTATTTGACATTAGGTATTTTTAGATTGTTACTAGCTTCGTCTTCTTATTATTCAGCATTTCAAGCTTATTGTTTTCACAATTTTCTTATTGCTTGCTCTCAACTTAGTGTTCTAAATGCACTTCCGCAGTTATTAATTGAGAGCTTTCGATGTCAGGTACCATTTCTGCATTCGTATGATTGTTTGGCAAGTACAATCATACCCTAAGCCCAGGGAGTCGAGAAATTTTCCTTAACTAAAATTTCCTAGGCCAGACCGGGAATCGAACCCAGCCACCTCCAGCATGGTGTTGCTTTGTAGCTGCGCTTTTACCTAAGGGAGCTGAGCTAAGGGAGGACCCTTAGTCCATGCGTGAATTGCGGCTAAGTCCGCCAGTATCACACCTCTTTCAGTGCCTTTAAATAAACGTACAACACCGTGGCAATTTAAAGAAAGCAGAGTGTGATACTATCACTGCTGATTATGTTCTTGGCCTCCCATGACGGACTTTTGCATGAGATAAGCCCTCTCACCAACGGCAATCATGATCTTAGAGAGCGAGTAAGGTGAAGGTTAAAAAGATCTTCTTAAAATAAAAATCTACAATAGATCGGACTTACAATTTTGAGAGCAGAAATTTAGGACAACACAAAGATTTCACAAGCCAAACCTGAATGACTTGTATGCTGCTGTTCAGCAAAAATGTTATAATGGTTTGTCATGTAGAATCATTACATTATCTCAGATATGTACCTTTAAAAATTCAAAGTGGCAATGAAAATTGGTCTGGATGGTGGCCATTTCTAAATTCTTGCGAGCCTCACCATAAAATATTTTGATCTAAGTTTATACAGTTTATTAGAATTTCCCCCGTCTAGATGGTACGTACCCAATTGTTAGAAAATCATAAAATTTTCTAAGAGGGAACAAACTTGAGTTCTAAGAATTTTATATCAAGTTTTGAAGAACTAATAATAACATTAACTAATTTTACTAATATTTCTAATGGAGTTTAATAGATGTTGAAAACAAAGATCTGGAAAGTGCAAATCCTTAAAAAAATTATGAAGTTATTTTTCCCAGAGTAAGAATTGGATCCCTAAATGCCATTAATAACGGCAGCTCTTGAAGGAAATAAAAACATCGATCACATTATTCGGATGAGCCCTGAAAGCGTTTAGAAAGACTCTAATGAAATTATATTCACAATCTGATGGGTGTTTTCAGCCATTACTATTTATTGTGAATATTCTAGTAACTTTGCAAGTTTTATATCAAATTTGTGAAGCATCGTACAATTCGAAATCCTGGCCTTAAATCTTCATCAAACCATAATTGTTAACTCAAATATTCAAAACAAATATAAGAAGGTCGGTTTTCTTAGTTTCCCTTGCCCATTTCAATACTCGGTTGTTTTTCGGTAGATCCTAAATTCACCATTGACGTGATTTCCAAAAGAACCAGCCTCCATCTTTCAAAAGTCCGAAGTATAACGAAATCGATAGGCGAAGAATTCCCTCCGCCACGACAAGTGTGATCCGTCCCTCCAATTTTTCACGGCGATAGTTACACTATGTTTGCCCCAAAGTTGTTTGTACAATAATATTGCCAAACAGCAGAAACCGCCATCCATCCATCTATCTATCGCTTCATATCGGAACAACGATGGCGATGGCGGCAGCGATTTTCATGACGATGATGGTGATGGTTGATAATAATATACTGTGCGACATTATGGCACTAAGGTCGCTCGCTGTGTACTAGCCTATATACATCTTGGCAAAGTTTGAAGGCACAAAACGATGATGGTGCTGATGTGGTGAAACTGTTATTTGAGCAAACACCCTTCTCGGCTCTTCGCTGCGGTTCGATAATGATGGTGGATGGTGGTTTTAAGTAGTGCCGTAGAACTGACACCCATTGTTGGTCCGGCTCGAGAAGGGTGAAAATTGAGCGTTTCATTTATCACATACAAGTTTTGCTCGTTAGGTGGGGGAAGATGGTATGACAGCTTGCTTCCACTGGGGCAATTTGAAACCTTACATATCAATGAAAATCACATAAAGTACGTGTTGGAAAACCTTCACTTCAAAACAAAATAGTAAGTCACCACCAGAAGAAAGTACTCCACTTTGAAAATGAGAAAATAACTTTTCTGCTTTTTGCAGCATAAACAGGATACTGCACATTTAGAGTATCGAACAATAATGATGTGCAGGATATGCAAGGATATCCCATCGTTGCCGTTGCCATCGTCATTAGCCGGCGTAACACTAATGACACGCTAAATGTGCTTCCGGCGATGTCATAATGCCAAAGTGTACAACCAACCACGCCTTATCTACAAATCGATGGAACTCGTTCTCCCGGAGTATCGGATGAAAAAAAAAAAAAGGATGACAACATCCTGTTCCTACTATAGGGCACGTCACTCCCTTCTCGCAAAGCATTTTATTAAACCGCGCGGCGCTATCATAGTAGCAATATTCTAAGTGAGACATATTCTACTACCCACCGAACTTGAAGGGCGTCGCGAAATGGAACCCATTTTACGGCATCAGTAAAGCGTCGTTGTAGTCGTCGTTTTGCTTCATCGCCGTCGCCGTCGTAATGCTGTTGTAAGAGTCATTTAAGATAAGACTGCGCTTTCCCGGGTGCGCGATTTTTTTTTCTTTTTCTACAGTTGATATCCGCTTGAACCGGGGAAACTCAAGCGCATTGGGACATGGAAGGGGGAGGATGTGTTTTTTTTCGGTTTTTATGTTTGTATCATCTATTAGACTGGAAACTTTGTTCCGTTCTTAGATTGAGCTGCATGCTTCAATCGATTTAATGATACGAAGAGAAAGTGCCCTTTGATGGAGTTGAAAATGATAGATCTTTTTTCTACCGTAAGGTCTGTTTGCTGATGGCTGTACAAAGAAATCAATCAATCTAATCCATGTGAGTGCTTTTGGCTGGCACTTTTAGTTTCAGAAAATGAAAGGAAAAGTGCTTTTTAGTTCGTTTTAAACTAAGTTAAAATAGGGTTTGATGTTTGACCTGATTATGTTATTTCACAGACTTATATTAGAGTCCAACCTTTTTCATTCGTAACCCAGCAGGTCCATAAGAATTACAAGAGTAAGTAGGCTTAAAACATTCGACATCATTCGATTTTCTACCAGTTCTTCCGTTACTATCCTATTGCGTTTAATGATGTAAAACATACCAAAATATCGCAAGGCTTCCCAAGGCACGTTTTATCGAGACATCAAAGAGAACGAGATCTTAATTGCTTTCCCATCTGTCAAAAATAACTTATTCAACACGCTTATCTAATAATAATTCACTCCCATCCACTCGCCACGCACTTCCGCATCGATTGATAGCGCCCTCCGCTCGCAATGCCATTCGTTCCCAGCTTTCCAAGTATATGTTGACACAAGCTCGCCGGAAAAACTTCGTACCAAACGGACACTTTTCTAACTTAATTAGTTGCTATTCCCGTTTGCCATCCTGCACGGTAATGTCCTTTTTCCATGGATGACCAAGCAAAGCGAGAGAAAAGGCAGCTTTCATTAATTTATGCATATGCATCTCAGACCGACGACTTTGTGTGCCATCGCTGTGTGATTGCACACCTCTCTTTGGTTTCGACCAATGACGTGACGTCCATCCGGAGACCGTAGAAAGCCATTATAATGCAATCACACTTCCATTGATGGTCATCGATCTCGGTTTTTGAAACCGACGGCGACGGTGGAGCGTGGAGGTTCTTCAAATTCAGTAGATCGTCATGCAGATTGCAGTACATTTTTTTAAATACAATGACAACACCGAATAGTCACCAGACAAAGTTCGAAGGCCTTTGAATTTGACTTTCATCTCTGGAAGTACGTTGATGACAAAGAATATGATTGTTTATCTTCTCTCTATATATGGAGACTCAATGCCTTGGTCGACTATGGGAATGGGAGAAAGTCTAATCTAGAACATTACTAATGCAAACATTCAGCAATCATAAACGTCAACACCGAAGCAAGAGAAGAATCCAAGTGAGATATTTGTTCACCTCAACTTTTTCCTTGTAGTACCTGGAGGAGGGCGAGGGTTGGGAATTATGAGTAACTGTTTTTATAGTGTTGACTATCTAAATGGAGTCGTAAGAGTTAAAGCTTTATGTAGAGCTGTATCGGTTTGTTTTTGTTTGGCAGAAATTGGTGTAGGGTGAGTGTACCAGTGTTTAGCATAGTTTCTTATACGCAGAGCGCAGAGAACCTCATAAAAACGTTTAAATAATAACCTTCGTGCATTTTGCTGGAGAAATTTATTTTTATCCCGATCATTGCGATTCGCAAACATCCTAAGATCTCCAACCAATATAGGTAACACATGACTAAAATAGCAACATCTCCAATATTGGTGCTTTACCTCTACAATAAAAAGTGCTGGACGGAATTTCACTGAGCCAGAGAATATAATACATTTTTCATAACGATGTAATATACTTTCACGATGGCAATATACTCGGAGTAAGATCTGATAAACATTAAGAATATCTTTGGATAGAAACTACATCGCAACCAGGCGTCAACCATAATTATTGATTAGAAACATAAGCATTATGAAAATATCGTTGGAATCAGATGACATTGATCTCGAAATGGTCATACTCAGGGATCATTTTAAGTTTTATCGAGACTTTAAACTTAAATCATGATTCACCGAATCTGCTCAAAATCAAAAAAATCTTACCAAACACAATTGAGTAAACCCATTCATTCTGAAATAATCAGAAAGAAGACTTTTTTAAATGGAAAGTTAAAGAAGATTGAAATATTATGATTATTTTGGAAAGTTTCTCGCACAGATGGAGAATCACGATTAACTAAAGGAAATGGCGTATTACCAAAACATAACCGAATATGTTTTCAAAATATCTTGACTAACTAACTTGAAAATTATATTCCATTCCATAGTTTATTCAATAGAACATTTATTGGCCTGGAATGGTATTATGGAAGAAATCTGTTTGCAACAATCTTCAAAGTGATAATGGAAAGCAGCTTTAATCCGGGAGCTAGAAGTGACTAGAATAAAAAAAAATCAACAAACAAACCCCGCATGTTAACAATACCGGTATCAATTGGATAAGGGTTCTGAAACACCCTTCCAGATTTGAAAATTTAGAGTATCCAAACCAGGCACGCATTTGATATTATTTTAAATAGGTTGTTGAATTGCATTTTTAATCAGATAGATCTCACCAAAGGTCGCCTCCAAAATAACACAAGCTTGTCCACCCGTAAAAATGAAAAGTTTCAATGTTTTCGATGTTTCGAATCAATTTCATACACTCGCGACGAAATCAATGCAATCTATAAATAATATTGAACGTTAAATATGCAAAACGGAGCTCATCAAGTGTTATAATCAATCAAGAATTATAAATCAGTATGTGCATCTCCAAAATTGTGAGGAGAGAAATAGAAAGAGAACGAAATATGGCAAAAATCACCTGCCGTGCCGTGTCACCGACTCGAAGTTTTTTTAATGTAATTTGTCATTTTTCTCTCAAATTTTAAATTGATTTTTCAATGGAGTTTTGTCCACGAGTTCGATCTGTTCATCAAACAGGTCGTAAGTTGTTTCATCAACCTTTTAGATTCTTCAAAGATGCAAACCGTCGGCATTATTGCTCAATAATTTCAGAACGCGTATGAACGCGCCAGGTTTTCTTGTGATCGATTTCATATATAGTCAAGCAAAGACAAACAAATAAAGAAAAATGAAGACGTTGCGGATCGAGGATGAGTTTCAACTTGTTTTTCATAATTGTAATGGTCTCACCAGTTCTACTTCTCGATTTAATTCTTTAAGGCATTTAGTGGAATTAAATACCTTAAAGGTATAAGGTATATTTAAGGTATATAAAGGTATATTGGTTGGAATCCACAAAAAGCCACTTAAATGGCCGGTTTACACCGTATTTTTAATGGCACAAGCCTCAGAAACCATTTTACGTAGGAAACTAGAATCACTTATATGCTTCAAGGCGGCAAAAATGTGGTTAAAGTTGGCATGGGTAATCTCCATAGCTTCCTAGATTTATGCCTTGAAAATTAGAAATGGCAATGCTAAACGACCACGATGGTGGCCATCTGCTGATTCTATTCTATTACTTTAAGAGGTTCCCAACTCGAGCTGCGGGCTTCAAATGGTGAGTTGACAACTTCGAAGGAGAGTGCAACCGACCTCTAACTTGTGAGGTAAGTTCCTACCTCACGCCTCCACGAGTCATATGATCACAAAAGACTGCCAGCTGAAACATGGAGACGCTGGTTGGCGTAACCTGGGCAATGTTGTCATTTTGACAATAGCGAAGTGAGGGGGTGCGACCTGTAAATCATATCATATAATTTTCCATTCTCATATCAATTAATGATTTCAGCAGGCTTTGGAATCATCTTTGCATTCCAAAACCATTTATCTAAGGAGCCTGGAGCAACATGACATGGATAAAAAGCTGAATTTGTTTTTCAGCATTTCAGCATAACATTTACTTTGAAGTTGCACTTCTGAACGTTAACTACTATGTTCTTAAAAGACTGGCATGCACTTATGGGCAATATAGGATTATATTTCAATATTGTGTTTAGGGGTATTAGGATTAGATAAGCCATTTATCTCAGAAACCTGGGCTCTGCGATCGCTCCAGTTGCTATCATAGAAATGTAACTAGAGCAATATAAAGACATGTTTTAACAACATGTCTTATAAAATAATATCTCCCATTGAAATTATAGTTTTATTATTTGAAATGTTCTGTTTTCTGTTTTCAGCCAGGACTAGTAGGATATTAATACATATCTAATTATATTGTTTCAGTAACAATCCAGTGGATGTCAGATATGTTTTGTACATACGCATATTATGTTCTCGTATTGACTTACTGTTGCCGCATTTTACATGGTCAAGTAATTTAATTGTCTCTTAAAATGCCATGTACAGCATTCAAGTTGGAAATTTGTATTAATAGCATTTTTGTCTTCTATGATATTTTAATTTTTTATGTGAGGAAAATAAGACCTTGTAAAGAACGAGCAAAGTATATGTATTTCAGTTTTGATTCC
Source organism: Aedes koreicus (assembly GCA_024533555.2). Taxonomy (NCBI): domain Eukaryota; kingdom Metazoa; phylum Arthropoda; class Insecta; order Diptera; family Culicidae; genus Aedes; species Aedes koreicus. The sequence continues at coordinate 869,540 of JAHHFK020005848.1, forward strand.
TTTCATATTGGATCAGTTTATAAAAGCATATGAGTCCTATACGTACAAGCAGTGAAAGATGCGTTTGAAAGTTTTATTCCATGAATATATGATACAATATATTATTATTGCACCAGTTACGGTCAGCGCTGAACGACGGTGCCAGAACAGTTCGAAACGTATATAACGAAAAGTGTCGTGTCGTAAGAATTCGGTATCATTCGAATCCTGCGGAATAGTTCCGTCTTCTCGCGTCGAGAGTCTCTGGGCACAGTCGAAATAGTTTGGCACAATGGGCTGCCTTAAGCCGCTAGAATCACACGCGTTTTGATCCTAACTTACATTTAATTCGCTGACTACGGAGAAGTTATTACGAAGTGAAAAAATCTCTTGTGTGAATATTTTCCATTTTTCGTCTCGCATCGTTCCTTTCTCCCTCGGTACTGTTCATAGTAGTTCCGTTCAGTTAGCTAAAGGTCTTTCTTATCGGGATTTCACGGTATTGCCGGGCGTTTGGTTCAAATGCCAAAAGTTCACCCATAAGCAAAAGGAGCATAAACTAATCTTTCTAGCATCTATGCTCCCAACGATATAGTACAAATTATCACATTAATTAGAGTTGAATAAACTCTAGATGGAAGCGTTTGGTACGGGAGGTCCACGCTTTCTTCCTTCCCTTGATTCAGAGTAGTAGAGCGAGTAGAGTAGATTTCAGAGTAAATAGATTGGTTTTATTGTGTAATAATGTTTTCTTGCGTTTAGAAACAAAATTTAGAAGATGAATGCTGATGACTTTATTTCTCTAATAAATACACAATTTCTATTCAAGCTTCTAGTAAATCTCAAGAACCATCAAGGCGTGATAGTTTTATAGAAGTTTAAGCCAGAATCATTTTTATACGAATAGAACATTTGAAAATTCTTAGGAGCATTTCAAATTTTGCAATTCCAAAAGAATTTTAAAAGAATAGATTTAGAATACCTGAAAAGTTTTACTTCAAAAGAATGCTAAGCAGTTCATGGCATCAGGATAGAATAAAGTATAACGACGGTAAGTTCAATTTAATAATAAGTTATTCCTTCGTTGAAAGCAGAAATTCATTTCAGTATACTGCCGATCAAACAACGGTTAACAGCGATCCAAAACTGCTGCGCATAATGAAGCAATTTTGAATACGATGTTTGTTTTGGATTATAATTCCAAATATCAAGATAAGGAACCGATTTAATCCATGATGTAAAGATGCCCTTGGGATCACATGTAAGTGTAAGAGAAATCTAAGTCAGAATTCAAACAATCTTTCAAAATGAGCTTCTATACATCACTAACTTTAATTAAGTTTACATAGGAGAAGCAAATTCAAATAAATCACAGATCAAAAGGTCAACTAGAAATTCAAAATTAGGTAAACATTTCGAGAACTTACACTGCTTATTAAAAAAATTATGCTTATTGGAAGCATTCCAAACTTTGGTATATTCGAAAAAAGATTTATATATTTTTGAAATTTTAAAAGATCTCTTTGAAAATGCTGATAATATTTTATTATAATAAACAAAGACAATTCTGAGCATAATATTCGATTTGTGAAGGGCACGAATATATGGGCTAAATTGCGTATGAAATTATTTTAAACTTATATATGCCTTATAAATCGAGCAGTCAAGTCCCATACTACACGGTGGGTCGTATCATCAACCCTCACCGATTTGCCGTTGGTTTTCCTAGCAATTGAGCTAATTTTTGGTAAGTAGTTAGCTTAGTATAGATCTGTAGGAAAGCAGAAAAATCAGAGTGGGTGGACGATAGTTGGAGACCCAACGGTACATTCATAACTTTAATTACGGTTGATGTAGGAGAGGTAATTCTAGGTTTGATACAGCTCAGAACGTTATCTAATAATGTCAAGCTTTTTAATTTTCCACCCTGCTAACGTAATTTTTTGACTAATCACAACACACAAAGATAAAAAAAAACTCTCTGCTGATGTTGTTGCTTTGGTTGCTTTCGACAAAGAAAAAAACTGAGGATATTTTTTGGTTGCATCTTAACCTAACATGAAAACAAATTCAGAGCCCCACAACCCCCCCTAAAACACTTACAAGTTCCTTGATGTCCTTGCCGGCGCACATCGGACTGAGCCACTGGTGCAGCCCAACGTAGCGCTTCGGAATCAGCTTGAGCGCCGGAGCACCCTGCGCGTATGGACCACCCAGCAGAGCGGTCGTCATCGCGTTCGGTTCCAGCACCACCATCGTATCCAACGAGGTCGAGAAATCACGGCTACCAATGTTGTACTGTAGTGTTTCAATTGTTGCTTTTGCTGCTCACAGTCGGAACGAATTGAAACCGGAAAGTAAAAAATCTTCACCGAACACTTCACCCAAAATAATTTTCTGCCGCTTGCTTGCTTTTTCTGCACTGGCCAGCCGGTTCTTCCCGTTATGCACACTTAACACTCACAAACTTGGAAAGTACTATCAGAAAACCGACTGGGTTGGGATTATAATTGAATTCAACTTCCAACTCTGGCACTTATTGCTTCATTTATTTTATTGGATTTTTATTATCAACCTGGGCTGTGGTTGGCCCGAGAGACAAGAGGGTCCTGTAGGAGGAACTTTCAACTATCACCACAGCAAACACTGCTTGCTGATCCTTCTTTTTCTTCGCTTAAATTTTCACCACCGTTAAAATAAAATATCAAATTTTTCCCGTCGTTTTCTTCGGGTTTACGATGCGCTCTGATTGCAGCACCTTTTACTGAAGACTATAGCAAATGCCAACATCATCATCATCATCATCAGTGTTCGTTTTCCACGGTACTCGGTTGACGGGTGAAACTTGGAAGAAAGTGTGTTGCGTCAAGCGTGACAAAATTTCACGCTTGTTACTATTCTGGTGTGCGCTCTTCGGATGATGGGCGGCGACCCTGACGTCTGCTGTTGTCACACACAAAGAGAAGCCTAACAGTCACAATGCTCAGCTGAGACATACGGGAGTGTCCTCTTTTCTTTTGGAATGGCGGTGGTGGCGGACAAGGCGCCTAGGCCGACTGGGAGAGGCACGTGGTCTGAGGCAATCACTCCCCTATAGCACTCTTATTATTTTGATTATTTCTCCGTTCATTATCTTTTATTAGTTTCGTCACAGGGCGCGTCGTTCTGGCGACGCTTCTCCGACCTTAGACAAGTACACTCTAGGAAAGCAGAGAAATCCGGATGGAAAAATATGTTTTCTGCTCGTCCTTTTTGATTGTTGTAATATCTGCTGCGCGCGTCTCGTTGGTTGTTATCTTAAATTATACATATTTTGCATAGAGCGCAGATATCTCCCGACAAACATCCATAACAACAAACACCATGAATATGTATTTATACCCGTTGTGCTTTCACTCCGTATGCTCGCACTGCCGGTTGGAAACTATTCCGAAATCGAATGGTTACGAATGCTGTTGGCTCTGCTCCTACTTCTCCTTCGCTTTCTTTTGATAACAGCGAGTGTGTGTGTGTGTGTGTGTGTGTGTGCATGTAATGATATCACTTCACTTGAACGCGAAAATTGCCGTCATATCCTGACTGCTGCAACACATGCGGAGGGTTCGACCACACTGTATAAGGCTTCCGATGATACAAACTCTGCGATAACTACTCTGACTAATATAATACGCTCATAAACATCTGGGTTGAATTGGGTTTCTGTAGTCCTGAGACTACTTCTAGAGGCCACTGGTGTTTCGTTTTTCCCTATTACTTCCCTTTCGTCCTATTAACAACTATTGAATTTGAACGCAAATGAAAAAATCACTTTTTTTCTATAACTAGAAAAAACGTTAAAGCCTCAAGGTATCGCATACGCTGATTGCACCGACTCCGGCGGTTCTGACGTATGTAATGTGGTCCAAACGAAAGCGCACTTATCGAAAATTGATGCGTAATTGTTGTCGTTCCCGACTTCAGCGTAGCCTGGCCGTTATCGCTGCCACTCGATATTTGTTTGATTGGCTAATAGTGTGCGTTATCGATGTGTTGGCGGTCTGTTTCTTATCATCGATTCGTTTGGCTCTTTCGTCGTTGGGCAATCTCCACTCGAAGAGCACGGGTGTGATTGTTTCTGCGGCGTCGAGACCTGATAAAATGAGGGGGAATGATAAATTTTTTAGTTGTTATTAAGAACGACATGAACGTGCAATGCCACGACCAAAAGTTGGTCGGATCCGTTTTCATCGTATACCTTTTCCAAATCATATCTTTCTAGTACCAGTTTCTCGTTTGCGGATGTTGAAATGTGCGGACGATTTTTTTATTCGCTTCGTAGAGTTTACATGTTTGCTTCAAGATATTGAATTGTGTTAAATATTCCGGAACTCGGTAATAGTTTCGTATTCCAATTGGACCGTAACCACTAGTACAAGTAATTCATCCTTCAAACCCCTTCCATCCCCGAACAAATAATAAATCACTGGAAAGCATATTTTTACAGTCGGCGACTTAAAAGAAAAAATATTCGCGCCAATCTTATATCAAAAGAGCACTACATCCATATTATTCATGTAACAAAAAAAGGGGTCGATCCCGGCGTAGTGTTTAAAATCCATCCCTCTCAAGCCAAAGTCACGAATTCGAACCTCACCCCCGGACATGTTACGAAAATACCCAAAAAAGGTATTTGAGTGACTATGACGGGAGATGAACTAACCCGAAGCTGAAAATCTCGATAAAAAAAAAAAAAAAAGTTTACACAATCTGTTTGCGACAATTGTAGAACTTAGCTGTAGCAAAAGCATCCAAAAGCTATGTTTCAATGGGCAGTTACCTTTAATGTTTCCACTTTCCTTAAATTGTGTTGAATAAGGGGTGGAGCGGAAGAAAAATTGTCAGTTAAAATTTGACTATTTTTTTTTTTTAATTATGCATTCAAACAAATTAATCACTCCTTGATCTGTGCCTATGTGCCTCTCGTTTGTGTGTGTGGAATGTTTTTTCTTGTTTGTGTTTGCTATTTTCTATTCAGTTGTCGAAATGCTCGAAACTATGCTTGCGCATCAGCCAAATCCAAATTCCGATGAAGACTTGGTACAATACTTGAAAATCGACTGTGGAAATCGTCATTGTCCGGGAAACGTCTGACGACTGCTTGAAAGTTAGGATCAGGAAAAAACTGAAACTAGAATGCCTCCATGATTGTTAGCAGCGTTGCCAGCGTTTTCAAACTTAGTCCTGACCTGGCTGTCAAAGATGTCGCAAACAATTGGAACTATCACACACAATAGAAACACACACAAAAAAAACAAGAAACGAGCCGGGTTATCGTGACACACGATCGAGATGATAAGCAAAACGACAAAGCCCAAACAATAGTGCTTAACCTTCCTAATGCATTCGGGTCAATAAAGGGTGATACGGTCAAAATTTGGTCAAGGGAAAACGCGTGTAAATCGGTGAAATCGTTTATTTAAAAAATCAAATTAAATTTCTTTTTCAAGTTCAATTAGTATAAAATTCAAGAAAAATATTCAGTTAGGCTTCCGCTTTTCCAAATCCGAATTGCCGGGCCTTACGCTTGACCCCTGCCATCAGATTTTGTACAGCCACCTTGTCCAACAACTTCGCCGCAGAAAGCCAGTTTGCCTTGAACTGCTGCTCGTCCTTAGCAGTTTTTTTGGTCTTCTTTAGGTTCCGCTTGACAATAGCCCAGTATTTCTCAATTGGGCGGAGCTCTGGCGTGTTGGGAGGGTTCTTGTCCTTGGGAACCACCTGCACATTGTTGGCGGCATACCACTCCTTGGCCTTTTTACCGTAATGGCAAGATGCCAAATCCAGCCAAAACAGTACGGAACAACCGTGTTTCTTCAGGAAAGGCAGCAGACGTTTATTCAAACACTCTTTCACGTAAATTTCTTGGTTGACAGTCCCGGAAGCTATGAAAATGCTGCTTTTCAAGCCACAGGTACAGATGGCTTGCCAAACCAGATATTTCTTTGCGAACTTTGACAGTTTCGTGTGCTTGAAAATATCTGCTACCTTTCCCCTTCCTTTTGCCGTATAAAACTCCTGTCCCGGAAGCTGCTTGTAGTCGGCTTTGACGTAGGTTTCGTCGTCCATTACCACGCAGTCAAACTTCGTCAGCATCGTCGCGTACAGCCTCCGGGATCGCGCTTTGGCCGTCGTATTTTGTTTATCATCGTGATTTGGAGTCACTACCTTCTTGTAAGTCGATAGTCCGGCTCGGTTTTTGGCTCGATGCACGGTTGTAGACGATACACCCAGCTTATTTGCGGCATCTCGGAGAGATAGGTTAGGGTTTCGCTTGAAACTACCGGCAACTCTCTTTGTCGTCTCAGCGGCTTCCGGTTTTCGATTTCCCCCCGATCCAGACTTCCTGGCTGTCGACAAACGTTCCCCAAACACTTTAATTACATTTGTAACGGTTGATTTGGCAACTTTTAGCGATTTTGCCAACTTTGCGTGCGAGTAGCTCGGATTTTCGCGATGCGCGAGCAAAATTTTGATACGCTGCTCTTCTTGCTTGGACGGCATTTTGACAACTGAAGAGTGAATTCCAAAATCAAAATAGGAGCAACATTCTACACACACACACCTTCAAAATGAGGGGTGTTCAGGTTTTTTAAATGCAAAATTGAAAGAAATACGTCAAGTTGATATTGACCAAATTTTGACCGTATCGCCCTTTATGGCCAATATGGTCAATATAGGACAAATTTCATGGCTTTTCCTGTTATGGAAAACAGTTATTTTAAGGTAAAACACATTTTTTCGTTTGTTTCTGAAGGGCTCCAAAAAAGTTACGAATAAGGTCTGTATTTACAATAATCCGGACACCTCAAAACTAAAGTAAAACACAAATTTCGCATAATATTTCTTTTGTAGTTATTTATTTCAGATTCATGGGATATCATGGTATAACTTTGCGCTTAAACCCATTAGGGTTTGTTAGGACTCTTTAGATACCGTGGTGGCCGTCTTTGTCCAAATTGGTTGGAAGTGTTTGATATCTTTGATTTGTTACTTCTTTCCAGAAAGCTTCCGCTTCATCAGAGCCCAATATCTCCAGATTGGACGGAACTCTGGACAATTTGGCGGATTTGCGGTGTTTAGTACAATATTCACTTGATTTGTTTCGTACCACTCCATCAAAGTTTTCATTCAAGACATAAGATTCATCGTCCATAACAACGCAAGAAGGTTCGTCAAATATTCGCAGTACAAACGTCAAGCTGGTAATTTTGTTGCCGAGTTCTGTTTGTCATTGCGATTGCGAGTTCAGTGCATTTAGATAAATCTAATGTTTTTTTTTTTTTTTTGCAAGTTTCCGTATTGACAAGTCAGGATTAGCCTTACGTCCGTTCAAAATTCGCTCGAGCACGTGCTTTTCATTCCACGCTATCTTGAAAACTAAACATGAAATGTTAACACCAATCATAGTCTTTTTCATCAAAGACTCCCAACTACAGTATTGGACAAAACATTTGCAACCAATCAATCCCAATCATGAAACTCTACATTGAAGGTTTATAAAAAGTCAATTGGGAGAAAAATGTTTTTTAGTTTGTAGAAACAGCACTTTTCATCATCATCATTATTCATACATAACAATTCATGAAAAAAAAAAAAAGGTCAATGTTTTCGTTGCTCCTGGACAAAACTAGTGCAACTTCGCGTGTTTACCAAATTCAATTTGGCTTTCAATAATTCGTAGCGAATCCTTTATTTTCAATTACGGCCTTGCATCTGCGAGGCATAGACTCGATCAGGTGGTCAATGAAAGTTTGTGGAATTGCTGCCCAAGCCTTTTGGATTTGTGCAAACAACTGATCCTTATTTCGAACACCTTCACGATCAATTCGCTGATTCACGATCTCCCACAGGTTCTCGATAGGGTTCAGATCCGGAGATTGCGCGGCCAGTACATCACCATTATTTGGTTATCCTTAAACCACTGTTTGACCACTTTGGCGGTGTGCTTGGGGTCGTTATCTTGTTGGAATATCCATTTTAATGGCATATTCCATTCAGCATAAGGCAGCATAACATCTTTCAGGATGTTATTGTACATGAAACGGTCCATGATTCCATCGATTCGATGAATTGGACCAAGGCCGTTCGCAGAAAAACATCCCCAGACCATCACATTGCCTCCGCCATGCTTCACCGTCTTCTGGCAGTACCGTGAATCTAAGCGTTTTCCAGTCGGTCGACGTACACGGCAAATCCCGTTGCTTCCGAAGATGTTGAACTTCGACTCATCACTGACCAAAACCGTCCGCCATTTCTGCACATCCCAGCCAATATGAGATTGAGCAAACAGGAGTCTTTTCTTCTGGTTCCTAAGTGAAATCAGAGGTTTCTTCGCAGGGCGTCGAGAGGATAATCCGGCTTCAACGGCACGTTGTCTGATTGTCTGGTCCGATACAGATAACTGTAAATCCGTTTGCACCTTGAAGGAAAATTTGGAAGGATCCTTCTTAATGCATCTGACGATCATAGAGTCCTCTCTTGACGTGGTGGAGCGTGGTCTTCCACCTCTATTGTCCACAGAAATCTTCCCGGTTGAACAAAATTTTGAGCACAGTCTTGAAACGGTCCATTTTTTCACCTGGTATTTGTCACAAATCAATCTCTTGTAATCATCGATTATTTTCTTTTGTAGTTCTAATCCAAGGCTGTCAGGAGCCATTTTAGTGTCTAATAACATAAATATAAGGAAAACATGAGTATGGATCTTTCTCAATGTTTATCATGCAATATTTACCTTTTTATGGTACAATAACGCAAGTAAGAACACTTTGGTCAACAAACGAAACCTTTTCCACCATTTTTTAAACACTTCTAGAGGAATAAGTCCAAGAAAGCGAGATGTTGCACTTGTTTTGACTAGCGCAAAATGGCTCTTGTCAACAAAACACCGCCGATGAACTGTCAGTTGACAGCTGATTGCTGCAATAATCATGTAGCAAACATCTAGACTCCTGAACCGTCAACTGCAGTAACTTGATCGATTTCGATTTCGAAACATTGATGTTTACTGATGCTTTTTATGATTGCTCGATTTGAGTTGCACATGTTTTGTCCAATACTGTATACCTCATCGAAATTGTCACTCCTACGTGCAATATTTCAAAATTTACAGTGATTTGATATATAATAGGACAAAATGGAACACCAGTGGACAATGGTGAACTTGTGGTGTTATTTTTACTGTCTTTTTTTATAATCATTTATATTTTTTGTATTTTTTTTTAATTTAAATTTTAATGCCCACCCAACCGTTAAATATCCGCACATGCCAAGGCCTAATCGCGTTTCCACGAAGCCATCCTAGACCATTGCGTGATATCACTTTGTTCATCGGACACTCCACCTTTGTTTCTATTTCGAAATACAACCCCCCCCCCCCCCCCCTCTTACTCGGTGACACACAACCATACTGGAGACAGATAGCGGCAGTGCTTTCAAGTTAATTAAATATCATTATACTTCTACTGAGTACTCATCGTCTATCTTCATCAGCCCCCTTCCTTCCTCCCCGCACACACTTCGAAGGAAAGTCGTGCTTCTTTTTTCTTCCTAGAATCGACTTTCCCGTCCTCTGCGAGTTATTCTGATGTCATATTTTAAAATCAATTTGAAGGGAAACAGTCCCTCCGCTACGCTTCAACACCAGGAAAATTTCGGGGAGTACATTGATAAGATTTCACGCGCACGTCCCGGGAAGTCGGGAAACGGAATTGTGTGCAGAGTAAATTTAGCTTCCGCTCCGGAATAGGACCGAATAGGATGGTTCAAGGGTGACGGCTACAATTTTGGTGTGCGGTTGGGTTATCATCTGTAATGCGATTAATTGTAACGGAGATTTTTTACCCATTTGAAAGTTCTCATACGAAAGCGACGGGTATGTTTGTAAGGGGCAGCTTACAATTGGCAATTATCGCCAAACGAATTATAAGAGTTTCACCTGCATTGGAAGTCGGTTGTTGCAGGAGAAGACTGCGTCTAATGAGCCATGGGCGCACTGTGTGTTGGTAGTACGCGATCGAAATTGCTATTTATGAAGAACTTTCCAACTGGTTGAGTTGGACCTACACCTCTGCTCGTATAATAAGTCTGAAGTACCGGTACCGGACTTCTATTTACCACCTATACTAGCTTTCGCAAACATAATCGCTCCGAGAATCTGAGGTCGGAAGTGAAACTTGGACGCGCTTGACTAACCGAACAATTCTACATCATCCTAACCTTTAGAGCGAGATAGACATGGGGAAAACCGCAAAATGAAAAGCTTGCCTCGACCTGCTGCTGATCATACACGCACACGCTTTTGTGTTCAGTGGGGTAATATATTTAATTTTTTCCCAAGATTTTTTTCAATTTTCTTCAATGTTTCGATTGAAACGATAACATGAAAAAACCAACATCAGAAGCCAAAGTAACAGGCGCGAGCGCGCCTGAGTAAACAACAACAGCAACCCAGTCAGAAACCGGAACGGAGTCTACTTGCACGCTTTTAATCATTCCTTTCTTCTTTTATTCGATTTTCGCTGTTTTCCCATCCACACCCATTCATCCAAAACCAGGTTTTCAATTTTCCCCATACCCATACGGATGCGAATCGAGGTGTGCGCTTCGTTGGTTGATCATTTGGCAAATAAAAGGTAATCAGCAGCTAAAACCCTTTAAGAAAGCTCGGACCGTTCGGCTGCTGTCTTCCGCTGTCGGATTTGACGTTCCGAAATCATTTCCGAGCGTAGGAAAGGTGCGTTTTATTTTTTCAAACCGAAAGATGACTGAACAATAGCAGCGTGCGGCTACCACGGGTGAAATTGCACGTTCGGAAATCTTCCTCCAAGGTGTGAAAGTGCCAGCTAACGGAAACGGTAGACACTCCTGTTTTCCGGGAAAACGATCTGCGGAAAGGTGCGGGCGAACTTCGACGAAGGTGTGACAAATTTATGAGGAATTGGTTCGACTCGTCGAGATTGGAGATTGAATCAGGAGGGAATTCAATTGCACTACTTTTATTTCATTTTAGAAAACCAGAAAATATTGAACTCCACTTCCTTGAATTGTCTTTAAACCCAAAGGCCCAATTGCTCACACAATTCCACATTTCTTCAGAACACTAGACAACATCATAGCAGAAGATTGCAGTCCAAGCCATCAAAAATCTTGCGCACATAGAGATTGCCCCGATAATTCTGTTACCATCAACTTCTAACACACCGTAACAGTGTATGTACAAGATTTTCCAAAGTTCAAATCGAGGCCTTCCTCTCACTTCCAGTGTCTACGCCATAATCAAGATTAACCAGAAAGTGGAAATTCATTACCTTCACTTCACATTTTTCAGAGACCCATCGGCGGTACATAGGAAATGATACACCTTTGGTTTTCTCGGTACACTTGGCAGGCATAGAATCTTCAATTGTTGGTGTGCCAGCTGACTGGCGGAACGGGTGGGGCAAATAACTTCGGAAACATGAAACTAAAAAGACTCTCTGAATTATTGAAGATGCCTATGCCATCGCCATGGTCTCTGCGCTCTGGCGTTCTTTTACATAGCTGTTGCCCCGTTCTGGCAATCCAGACCAGAAAGAAGAAAATCTAAGGATAGTTCAGTTTAATGTGCACAAGTCGGTACATAGAGTGAGCTTTTCACGAGCGTTGTCGGTCGGTCGGCCAGTGTACTTACGGTCTGTTGGAGTGCTTGTTATTTTGCCATGTCTGTTCCCGGCCATGCTCGGTTTAATAGAAAATATCGTGCTCAGGAGCCATGCTATGTGCCATGATAGTCTGCACGGTTCCACGAGGTGCATAATTGTACGCGCGGTAGATAATTCCACATCAACGTTCCGCAATTTTCCACCAGAATATAATAAGAAACCACGCTGGATTGTCATGACAAAACTAATAATGGTTTAATCGGATGAAACCCGAGGTAAAGCATCGGATGAAACCCAGGTGATCAAATAATGATAACATCGGTGGAAAAATATGCTATGAGCTCATCCGACCTAGTTCCGGCTTTGCATAATTCGCAAAGACCGCCGTTTCGGGTAGTTTTCTAATTCCTCGACCGCATTTAGGTCAAGCGGCTAACAACCTCACACCGGACAGCGGCGGGTTTCGAAAGAAACCTGTTCTGCGCGAAACCGTACATAAATGCTTGCCTGCTGGTATGAGGTCAGTTCCGAGCTGCCGAACTGATTTTGTTTACTTCTTTCTTCAGTCTCGTATGAGGTTAACTGTTAACTCAAGCAAATGGATGGAGCTAACTAAGCAAATTGTGAGAAATTGGACAAGATTGATGGGATGCCTTCTCGCATAACGACTTATTTTGTGACATAATTTACTGGAGAAAAAGAGTCCGACTGCGTGACGACAACGGCCACCAGATGGAACTTCGTCCAATTATCCAACTAGCAAAGTGGATCGTAAAGCTTCTATCAGCAAAGATGAATCATTTACTGCATGCCGCTTCCCAGCACGACCTATACAGCTACTAGTAGCTCTGAAATTGTAGGTAGCCAATTGTTTTACATTATACTTTCTGCTCCAACTCCGGCGGCTCGAATAAATGGGCAGAGAAGCCTACGGTTACCTCAACCAAGCTACTTGAACCATCAGCAAAAATCTATGGCAATTATACATTCTCTAGCCGTGTGCCGTCTTCGATGCGATGGATACGGGCGAGCTTCGTGGTCAAGAAAGCACAAAGTTATCCCCCCAACCTTCCTCAACCGTGCGGTGGGGTAGTCTCCACCGCCGCCATCGATGAAGATGGAAGAGTCCATTGAACTTCGCATTTCACGGTCTACTATTCTGTGTGAATGCTTTTCTTTCTCTATCGGTCTTGGAGCTCTTCACGCATAGCCCCCATTGCCGGGCATAATAAAAGATGATGGGAATCGGAGAGGCCGAAAAGCAAAATTGTTCGAGCTGTTCGGTTCTGTCTGCAGACAGAATAATACAGGTGAGGCGATTTTCGGATAAGACCCCCGAGGGAACGTTGAACTACCGTCTCGGGAATTTCTCTGGATTTCGCTGAGTGTTGGTGTGCGGTAAATTGGATCACGCACTGCGGGCGAATCGAGAGGGATTGTTTGAAGTAAGATGTTATTAGAGTTCTGGTTCGATTTATATTTTGGGTATCAGGAAGTTGGAAAAGTCGATAGAAGAAGATTTAATATCGGTACACTCACACACACACACACAACATTTTATGATCGAAAGCGTAAAGCAATATAACTGCTCAATACTAGATCGGTTGGGATGATTGGTCTAAATGAAACTACTGAGTTTGCCATGCTAGAAGATTTTTTTTAATGTACGTTTATTTGTCGTTCATTTGCTTAGCTAAAATAAATTGTTTACATAATTGAATACACGAAGTCAGGTAGACTCATTTTTGAAAATATCCAACCCCCACTCCCCCCTCGTAGACTTTTCTCCATACATTTTTTTAAAAAATTTTATGGAGCGTAAACTTTGATGAAACGCAGTCAAATTCTATCTGCCAGACTATGAACTTAGCAAACATACAGTAGACTCCAGAAATAATTATTTGTACCTCTAATATTTAAATTGTACTCATACGTTGAAAGGTGAAAGTAAACAGTTTATCATGCCTACAAACGGAATAGAGTAAACTAGTCTACCGATTTCTCTGGAGCAATTGAATTGATAAATTACACCCTGAAAATGTTTATCTGTACTACTTTTGTAAGTTGTACTGTTATGTAAAGGAGTTCGAATGGTGAAAACGAACAGTCAATCACACAGGTTGGTAATATACGCAAATATTCTGACAACAATAACAATTTGAAATTTCAAATAAGCGTAGTTAAATTATAAGGTAAGTTTTGATTATAAATATGTTGAGTTATTAACATGCATAATAAAGTTATTTGTTCTATTTTCAGAGGGATTCATGAATAACAGAGCACATCAAATCAAATGTATTCATCTTTCCAATGAAGTTAAGTGTTCTCAAGGGCTGCGGAATCTTTCGAATAATTCCATTCAACACCTGAAAACAATTGGATATTCATAAGCATCAGGATTGAGCACTGAATTTCGTATTTGTTCGTCCTGTCGTCTATAGACAAACAAACTGGCAACTCAGTACAAGGAGCCTGTTGCAGGAAGCTCGAACGTGTCAACTAGTACTGCGGAATTACTCGCCGTAACAAGTTCCGAAAGTATCATCAGCAACGTCAGTAAATTCTGTTCAATCGATCAACGATTTCGGGCAACCAGTCTGCATCGAAAAATTCAACCAAGGTATTGTAGGAATCCGGGTGTCACCAAAAGACTTAACGATGCTAAGCTAAGTCCAGTATCCCGAAAAAAAATCAACGAAGGAGACATCTTTTCCAATTACAGCCTGAAGATGATGATGGAGTCGACGAGTTTCAGGAAGCTATACAAAAGAAGGAGCAGAAATATTCAGATCCAACTCCCTCAAGGAGCGAACAATTGTTAATTTTATCACTGCTGAAGAGGTCATGGCCCATCAATAAAATTACGGAAGAATGATTTTGTGTCTATAAGATTGCTTTTTATGACTTTAGAAGAAACGTACAGACGTGTCAATGTAATCCACAACTCTTTGAAAATTGGAATTTCTTAATTGGCAAGTCTTCGTTTTAACTAGTTCATAGTTTGCGTGTGCACTATACATGCAAATGTAAATCTAATTACGCACAGTTTAAAAAAAACATTTCTATCCATTTAAAAACGTTCACTGATAGCCTTATTTGTGAAAGAAAGACAACAAATCCCAAGTAACATTGCTAACACCATCCTGCTTTATTAAGTTTCATTAAAGTTTTATGAAAGCCACTTGCAATCAATTTGGTTTTATTATGGCACCAAAATGTGCCAATAGATTTCTTATTTTAGTCAGGCTTATGAGAACCTACACAGCTTGTTTACAACGATCTTAAAACCTTGTTTCTCAAATTCCTTTTACTCCTATCAAAGGTTTTATTTCGACTTTATGAACTCGTAAAATGCTGTATTGAAATGCCGTTTTAGGACTCTTTGTTATTATCTTTTTATGGTCAGTTGAAAAAGCAGTTTAAAACTATTTTGCCTCCAGTAAATGCATTGAACGGCAAATTGGCATTGAAGGAAGTCACCATAAGACCAAATAGTTTTATAAAGGTCATTGCGAAGAAAAATTGGCTTTATGGCAAAATTGTGATTTTTTTTTAATCGCCATATTGATATGTAAGAAATAATTGAAATGTGGAAAAATAAATGCATAAAATTTTCAATGGTATGCAAATAAACTGTAGATCAGAGACTAATTTCGACAATCTTTTAGATAATCTCATCCAATTCCAAGCACTTTTCAGGATTAATTTATCGAATATATTTGTTTTAATTTGATTTATGTTGTTGAAAATTCGCATAATTTCCGAGGCCCATTAATTTTCGGCTCTTATCGTGCCAATATTCACCATAAAAATAATTGCGCATATAATTTGGAGCATAATTCGCTGTAGAAACACAATTTGTTTTGGATATTTTGCTATCAAACAAAATTTCCCGCAATACAGTATGTCCCATAAAAAAATGCGAAAGTTTTCAATATTTAGTTTTGTGTAGCTTTAAACATTTTTTTACTGTTTTAATGCGTGTGTGTAATCATTCATGGTTCGCGAGTAACAAAGTTGAGAAAAATGTACGCAAAGGAGGTTGTGACTAGTTTGCTGCTCGCCCACAAGTCCGTAAAACAAATTGCAACGATTGTGGGATGCCACCTGGCTACCGTTTACCGTATCCAACGTTCACTCCTTGATGGACCACGTCCACGGAAGCCGGAAAGTGTCCGTCTACGGTCCGCACCGAAGATCATCAGATCAGTGAGATCAGCGAAATCCTATCAGATCGATCCGGAAATTGGCTAAGGAAGCCGATATTTCAAAAACTTCCCTGCAACGGTTGGTCAAAGATGACTTGAAATGTTCGTCCAGGGCAAGAGTAAAGCGCCACCTTGTAACGGACCGAATCAAACAAGTACGGCTGGAGCGCTCGAAACGTTTGGTGTCAGCATTAAAAAAGAAGCATACCATCATGCGTTTTCTGGATTTTCGCATTTTTTTTATGGGACATACTGTAACTCTAGAAAGAAATAAAATGTATACTATGCAATTAAGGTTAAACTGCTTTTTAAAGATGAACTGTAAAAATGAGGTAGAGAAATGATTAAAAATATAAAAATATAAATGTTTTTCATTTCTCCAGGATCAGTCAACCGCCAGATTTAAGCAAATATTATGGGCTTTAAAATATAAAAAAAGATTTTCAAAATGTTCGCATTTTAATTTTTTCCGTATTGTTTTTAAGGTTCATTTTGGTAAAAGTTTTTTTTTACAGTGTACATTTTTTTTCAGAATGGTGAAATTATTGTCTATAACTTTGCCAAAGACATCATACCAATCAAATAAATCGTTTCAGTCTAACAATTATTTAACCATCGATACCATTTTTACATAGCCTCTTTTGGAAACGTAGTCGTGATCAAATATGAGGAGCTACTGTGGCAAAACGGCATCCTTAGTCAAGGGGAACAACTGTGCAAAGAAAAATTAGAAATGACAAATTGAAAAATATATGTTCATCGGTAAGGAGTGTATCGAATATAAGCTATCCACAGTGTTTTTTTCTTTATGTATTTGTGATGGTTTTTTATGCTCTGAACACTGCATGCTGTGCGTTTGACTGTCAGCTTTCTTTTGTTTACTTTGTTTGTGCGGTTCAAATTCTGCGTTTTCAAAAATGTCGCGTATTGAGAAGGAAGTGAAAATTAAGGTTCTGGACACATGGCTAAGGAGAAGGGTATTACTATGCGAAAATTGGCGAAGCGGTTTGGAATTCATCATGCGAGTGTTAAAACCGTCATTAATAAGTTTGGGGAACACTATTCTTTGGATGAGCTACCAGGAAGAGGCAGAAAACCCGGTTCTTCTAACCCGAAACTGGAGCAGAAAGTGGTATTCCCAATCATGAAGAACAAATCAATGTCAATACGTGATTTGGGCCAAAAAAGCAGGAACGAGTGCTCTGGAATGATCCAGCGTATCAAGAGGCGAAACCACCTGAAGACCTACAAGAAGCAGAAAATCTCGGAAACAAAGTGCAGAACAGAAGAAGCGAGCAGCAACAAGGGCCTGAAATTGTATTCGCGTCTTTTGCAGCGTCCGGATGCATGCGTTTTGATGGACGATGAGACCTATGTAAAGGAGGATCTGGAAAACCCTTCCAGGTCCACAATACTTTACTGCCGTCGTTGGGGAGGATATGAGCGATGCGGACAGGTCGATTCAAGTGGAGAAATTCGGTCGAAAGGTACTGGTATGGCAAGCAATATGTTCCTGTGGTTTGAAGTCAATCATTTTTTACACTACCGGAACTATAAATGCGGAAATCTATCGATCTGAGTGTCTCCAGAAGAGATTGTTGCCTTTATACAAGAAGCATAGTACACCTCCACTGTTTTGGCCTGATTTAGCGTCGGTTCACTATGCAAAAACCACTCTCAATTGGCTTGCGGAAAAGGGTATAGATTTCGTTGAGAAAAATATCAATCCACCAAATTGCCCTCAGCTTCGACCCATCGAACGTTACTGGGCAATCGGTGAAGAAGGGTCTTCAAGAAGACTGGTAAGGTAGCTGCTGGGAACATGCAGGAATTCAAAAAAACATTGGGCTCAAGCGTCGCGTGGAAACTTTGATGAAGAGCATTCGATCCAAAGATTCGAAAATTCGTGAAGGAATAACTTAAATTCAGTTTTTTTTTTTTTTCCGGTCTTCTTTACTGCTGGAAAGTTCCACCTCTTACAATAAAGGATCAATTTTTTGTATGGAAAAAAATATCGGTTTTCCAACATAATTTGAATGAAAGTTTGTGGATAAGCTTGTTTTCGATACACTCCTTAGACATTCTTCTCTTCACTTTGAACATAAGTGGATAGATGTATGAAACTAATGTGTTGACAAATAATAGAATTAGATCTATATTTAAACGATGAAACCTACGTCAAATTGTGCATTGGGTCTACAACAATTGAGTTACGAAATTCTAAAGTTTTCCCGGTTATCACGGTAACTTTGCCACCCTGAATAAATATTGACTGTTAACTAATCAAACATAAAGTTCTGTCCAGTTAGAATCCAGAATCACTTATTGTGTTGCAGCGGCACGGAAAGTGACCGTTGCGAGAATTCTTTTACAGCGGTTCGTTAACCTAGGCGCCCACTTTCTGTGGTATAAATTTCACGGTGTTTCGTACAGTGAGTCAAATGTTATCCTAGATGGAAGCCGAGAGGAGAGAAAAAATTCTGCCACCCACGTTGATAATCCAACGTGGTTCGCAATAAAAATCGCAAAAACGTTGAAAATCGCCAAATCAACCGTTTATGATGTGCTCAAACGTACCAGGGAGCGAAAGAGCGTGGATCGAGTGCCTCAAGGTAAGCGTCGTAGTGGAACATATGACCGCAAGCTGAACCAGAAGGTGTTGAGAACCTTCAGAGCAAACCCTGGACTATCAGATAATGAAATCGCACAAAAATACGCTGCCGCTCGCAGTACCGTTCGAAGAATTTGTTTGCGAGCAGGATATTGTTCTTATCGAGCCAGCACCTGCTCATCGACGATGAAATCTACGTCAAAATGGATTTCGGACAGCTTCCTGGTTCCTACGAAGTTTAAGTTTGCTTTTATGGACAAATTTGCCAAAAAACTGATGATTTGGCAATAATGCCTCCAAAAACCGCGTACTACCTTTCATTAAAGCCCATAAAGGTCCCGTGAAGTTTTGGTCAGATTTGGCTAATTGCCACTACAGCCGGGAAGTCATCCAGTGGTACCGCGTTAATAACGTAGATTTCATCGATAAAAACATAAATCCACCCAACTGCCCGCAGTTCCGGCCCATCGAGAGATTTTGGGCAATAATGAAACGGAAGCTTAACAAAAGTGGAAAAACGGCTCGGGACGCGACTCAGATGACCAAAATGTGGAACAAATTTGCCAAGGAAGTTGACTCCGGACGTGTGCAGCGTTTGATGGGAGGAATAAAGAAGAAAGTGCGAATTGTTATTACAAACGAAGAGAAATGATTTGTAACGATATTTTTTTCATAAAGTACAGTACACGGTGTTCAATAAGTTCGAATACAAGTTTTCATCATTGCGTAGGTATGCGCCATGTACATATTCTGCATTGGTATTGGTGTCAGCTTTAGCTTCATTCATACGCTACCGAATGTGCGCGGTGTTGACATTCTGTTAGTTGTTGTTTGTTTGTTACGCGCGATGAAAGAGTATCGGGACTTCGTAATTAAGCGTTTTTTGAACGGTGAGCGACCCGGCGATATATTCCGGCTGCTGAAATCGCATGGGGTCAAGCGGAACTTTGTCTACACGACCATCAGGCGATACCGGGAGACGTCCTCGACCAATGACCGTGCGAGATCCGGTCGGCCGCGTTCAGCGAGGACGCCACGGGTCATCAAGATCGTGAGAGAGCGAATTCGGCGCAAAAAGAACCGCTCAATCCGGAAAACGGCTGCAGATCTCAACGTTTCCATTGGAACCGCTCACACCATACTCACCAAGGACCTTGGTTTCAGGCCTTACAAAAAACGTAAGGTCCATGGCGTTTCGGAGGCTACCAGCAAAAAGCGGTTGGATCGAGCTAAGAGGATCCTCTCTCGGCACGCTGGTCAGGAGTTTGTTTTTTCGGACGAGAAACTGTTCGTGCTGCAGCAGCCGCACAATGTGCAAAATGACCGGGTGTGGGCGCCATCGAGGGACAGCATTCCTGAATCCAATATAAACATCCCTCGGTTCCAAAGTGCCGCGTCGGTGATGGTTTGGGGGGCAGTATGCAAACGTGGTAAGCTACCCTTGGTGTTTATTGAAAAAAACGTCAAAATCAACGCGGCGTACTACAAAACTGAGGTTTTGGAAAAGGTTGTTGCCCCCAGTCTCCGAAGCCTCTACGGCGATGAGCACTACGTGTTCCAGCAGGACGGTGCACCAGCCCATACGGCAAATGTGGTTCAAGCCTGGTGTCGGGACAATTTAACCGACTTTCTGGACAAAACTTTGTGGCCTCCCAGCTCCCCGGACTTGAATCCTCTCGACTTTTTTGTTTGGTCCTATATGATGGCGAAGCTGAACGAATACAAGGTCAGCACTTTGGATCATTTCAAGACGGTAATTCTCAAAATCTGGGACGAAATGCCCATGCAGTCCGTGCGTGCCGCCTGCGACGCGTTCGAGAAACGTTTGAAGCTCGTTAAGGAGTACAAAGGGGGGGTCATTCCAAGAGAAATGTTTTAAACGTTCCTTGTAAACATAGCTTTCAATAACATAAATCCAAAAAATAAAAAAACATGTTTTCAATTTTTTAACAAATTTTGAAAGTGTATCCGAACTTATTGAACACCGTGTAAATTACCTTTGTTTTGATGTATTAAACTTATTTGTACGTCAATCCGTTACCGGGAAACAGTTGTTTTTTTTTCGGGTTTTAATAGAATTGTTTTTAGGCAAAAAACTTTTTATATTAAAAAGTAAATGTTTTTTGGAACACAAGACAATTTTTTTTTGAAAATGGGACAAAAGTACAAGGGCGACAGGGGCTTTAATAAAGACTGGGGTGGAGGAAAAATAAAAGAACAAAGCTAATATATGAATTGTTTGGTGAGTGAAAGGGGAATAAAAAAACAAAAACTAAAACTCACAATCGGTACTGGCATCACATCAACCCTACCCCCCGGAATTCGTTTTTCCGCACACAGACGCATAAAGCACGTGCGCTTTTTCTGACGCACATTCTTTAAAAAAAAACACTAACATATAGACATGGCAAGACTATTCCCATCTAAACGTAAAAAAAACACAGAATAAACGAAAACCCGAAGACATATTCAAAATATTTACGAGACGCTGTCAACTATTTGGAACTGCTCTTTCACAACACTCGCCCCTTCCGTTCTTCCGCAGCCCCCCCACCATCACCACGTCCATCAAATGATTATGTCAACTTGTCTCGCACCGATCTTAGCATACGCCATTTCCTTGTGTTTCTTTCTCTTCTCAGCCGCACCCCCCTCTCAATACCACCCAAACGTGATGTACCTGTCGCATCATCATTATATCGTCATCAGAAAATGTTTATTTTTAATACGCTCTATTTCGGAGTCGCAAAGCCAAAGGAGGGCCAGGGAAAACGGGATCCATTTTTTTGTTCGCTGGCTGTCCCTACCAGACCCTTGAAGGGTTCGTTATGCATAGACAACATTCCTTATGTATGCTCCCTGTCGCTCTTAAGTAGGTAACAAAACCATATATATTATTTCCTCCTTTCAGGATTCTCAACCGCAAATAACCCGCCCCATCTCTGTCCCCAAACTATCAGCAGCCTGCGGGGAAATTGTTGCAAAAAGAAAAGGAAAATCATTTATTTTCTACCCGGTTTTCCATGCTTGCTATTCGATGTGTCTGGAACCATACGTTTATGAAAAACCGAACGAACTCAAGCGATGGGGGATTAGGCGGGAGCCCTCGGGGCCGTATCCGTCACAAACACTGCGGCACCATTCAAAAGTGTAGGAAAACTATTTCCACAGGTTGGTAGCATTGTATCTTGCACGACAACGGAAGAAATATTGCGGCAGAGAGGTAAGCTGCCTTTGGAATCGTCCAGAGAATGGGATAGGGTTACTATTTTTCGGTTGCTTTCAAAATCGATTGAATACCATCTGATTTGGATGTTAGGTTACGGAGATATAACCAAACGACGACCGTAAAGCTTCGAACTTCCTTTGAGTCGGATCATTTAAGAAGAACCCTTCGCACGCGTATTTAGGCCGACCACTTCGCATGTTTGTATATGCACGTGAACTTTGTCCTGAGGCACAGACACTAGGGCAAAGATAAATGCCAAAGGTAATCAAGCGGCGACAAAGCGCTACGCTTGAGGAGTGATGGGTTTCTGAATGCGCGCACACTTACCCGTGCACAAACACACACAGACTGGCACTGTCGGTGCCAAAGTTTGTCCTTTCTGTGACTCCCGCTGCTTTACTGGCTGGAATGACAAATATGCTACTGTCAACTCGTGCAGTACCCAAGTTACAGATGGTTAAACATTCAGGCGTCACTACAGTGCAGCAGTGGATGAACATTACATTTTGCTCGTACTTCAGGCCTTTGGCGAAGAGTAAGTTTTTTCGCACTCTATTAAAATGAGAACGAAGCTGATGGGACACGTGCAACTTTTAGTCAACATACAAATTACATAGCCACGCATTGTGGATCGTTTAGACGGCGCTGTTCAACAAGTCTATTGTTTTTTCGCACACATCAGCAGCGCTAGGAAATGAGGGAGGCAATGCGAGTGTGGGTATGTATATGGCACTTGAGAATAAGTTTTCCAATTTACGCATCACAATGGATGCTCGGTCTAAGGGATAGACCGCAATGTGGCACACTGGCGAAGAGGCCTCTATTGATAAAAGCTGAAGTTTGCACCAGAGCAACTGCGGAACATCCACCCACTTTGATATCGATCAGGACGGGCGGTGATGCAGTTGCTTCTCTCGGTGCACTGGAAGGGTTTGTTCCCATTGCGTTGCGTTGGGGAAGCCATTTTAAAAGTTTAATTACGAAATGAGAACATTCCGTTGCCATGGAGGAAGTTGAATTGCCAGTCGTTTTTGGGGCGCTTAAGTGGGAACACAATGTTCCAACTCCAGATATTGCGATTTTATCCTGTGGCGAGTTGCTAAGGCAAGAGGTAGGAACCACTTGCACGGTATTCCTTCAAACGTGTAACATGATTACGTAAATCAGAAGAGGCCAAGAACCTTAGTTTAAGAGTTGTAAGATGGGAAGCCAGAGTAAAAGGAGCTCGAATAGATGAAAGGTCGGAGAACAAATGGCCGATAGGACAAAGATCGATTAGGAACTAGAGGGGGTGAGAACTTGGCATGGACAAAATACCGAATGATTCGTAAATACGAAGGGTTTTTTTCCGGCTTTGCAATCATCAAGCAACCCGAGTAGAAACGAATATCATGTTAACTGGCCTTGGTATTTAAGAGCGCTGCATAAGAGGTAAAATACCTGAGGAGAATACCATAAAAATGATCCCACAATGTTATGCGAATTCCGAATTGAGGTAAGACAATACCAAAATAGTATCTCTCAAGTATTCCCAGGTATCCCAAATAACAAGTTTTGTTATGCGAGAGATATTTTGCTTGCAATTTTACGTATTTTACCTCTTATGCTCATCAATACCAACTTAGGTTATCAAGATAGAAATTAGGTATTCATAAGTTATTTTCTCCTGCTCGGGAATCAAACAATATGATATACGACGTTTCGATGTTTATTACATCTTCTTCAGGGAATGAACATTGAAATGTTGGATGTAGAGCACTGTTAGATTGGTTGATAGCTTGATAACTGCAAAGCTGAAAGACACCCTCCTTTTACACTCAAGTCTTATTTTACAAGGTTTTTTTTTACGACGATTTTTGAAATAACGCGGTTTCTATTCAAGACGATTTTCGAAACAACGCGGTTTTTTTACGACGATTTTTAAAATAACGCGGTTAAAGAGCCAAAAAAGCCTAAGTGTTTTCTGAGGATGTACATACAATGAAAAAGTAAAAAAACGCGAAAAACATTATTGGTTATTTGGTGTGTCATGAAGAAGATTAGTTGCCTCGGTGTTCAGTTAACCTACGCCTTCAATGGTGTGCTGTGGAGGGACTGTTCACATATTATGCAACGTCCAACACCATTGTGAAAAGCAAGATAGAGACTTCCGGTTTGTGAAAAGCCGCCGAGTACCCTACAATATGGGTATTTTTGGAACGGGGACAACGTGTAGAGACCGGAAATCGATGTCCAACGCCATTTTGGAAACCAAAATGGCGACTTCCGGTTTGTGAAAAGCTGCCGATATATGGAAAGTGGACTGTAAATACATAAATGCTACGGATTTTTTACGACGATTTTCGAAATAACGCGGTTTTTTACGACGATTTTTTATATAACGCAGATTTTTTTTTACGACGATTTTCGAAATAACGCGGTTTTTTTACACGGTACGTAAAAAAAGACGAGTGTATAGGAGCGATTGGAACGTTTTGTCTAAGGACTGTTCATCAAGGAAAGTGGACACGTGTTTGTCAATGGTTTAGAGCTAAAACTTAAAGAAAAATTCTGAATTTTCGCTCAGTGTATGAAAATATTGTTTACAAACCTGAAAAATCAAAAAAAGTGAACAACTAGCACATTAATTCTGCAAAAATGGTTTTCCGAAAAGTTGTTGTTTCTAGAATTGGCAAAAAGCGTGAAGTCTGCAGTGTTCAAGATTGTTAAGAGTTCCATGTTTGGAGAAACGTGTTCTCTTGAAGATTTACTGAAATCTGGACGCAAAAAGGGGGCATCGGACCAGAAAAAGGAGCTGGCACCGGTGTGTCTTTTGAAATAGCATAAACCGTGTTCTGTTCGTGAGATTGCCAAAACAGTGGACATTACCGTCCGAACTGTGCAGAATATAAAAAAAAACAGTAACAATATCAGAACCTACCAAAAGGGACAGATTCACAGAAAGTTTCTTCGAAAATACGGTTACGGAACATGTATGACGTTCTCCTCCAAAAGCCGAACAGGTGCATTTTATGGACCACGAGACGTACGTCAAATTAGATACCAGCACACTTCCGGGGCCGCAATTTTTCAACGCTAAGCAGAGGACAGATGTGCCTGATGATGTGCGATACATCCGAACCGAAATTTTTTGGAAAAAGGTTTTGGTGTGGCTTGAAGAGTTCTTCATATTTCACAACGGGCACAATCAACGGTGAAAATTACAGAAAATAATGCATAAAAAAACGGCTTCTACCCATCTACCGAAAGCATACGGATCCTCCATTGTTTTAGCCGGATCTGGCATCTGCAAACTACGCTTCTGCTACGTTGGAGATGCTCAAGAAGGAAAAAGTCGATTTTGTCGAAACATGCCAAAATCCCCCAAACTGACCTGAACTGCGTCCTATTGAAAGATTCTGGGCAGTAATTAAGCGGCATCTTATGAAAGATGGAAGAGAAGCAAGCTTTGCCCAACTTTTTGGCTTTGCCGATGACGTTAATAACGTAGCAGGCAACTTTGAGACGCAACTAGCTGCAGCTAGTAGGATTGGGATGTGATTAATGCGTTAACACAAAATACACGAAGGGAAGAGGCTCACGAGAGGACCATGCTAACCACCAGCCACGAGTTCAGATCGACGGTGATTAATTCGTCGACGAATTAGTGTATCTGGGCTCATTGGTCACCAGCAGAAAGGTACAAAAGCGCATTATGTCTGGAAATCGTGCCTGCTTTGGACTCCGAAGGACGCTAAGAATTATAAAGTTGACTATCTACAAGACATTAATTAGACTGGTAGTCATCTACGGCCACGACAGCGATGACAGGAATAGATGCTCCGCTCTGACTATAATCCAGTTTTGCAATCAGAACGATAAACTACTGTCTAACTGCTCCATTTTCAGGTGATTAATCAAATTTCCACTCTCATCGTACAAATTAAAGCAACTATCTTACCGCCAGATTAATAGCAGAATCTTAATTACATGCATGCCTCAATTTGACGACAGCATCACCAATCAACGTAGTACCCAAATTTACGACACAGCGTCCCTTCCGAAGGACAGAGAAAACAACTACCACGCCATTTATAACCATCGTCGTGTCAGATAGCATATCTCGACCACATCCCACCTAGTTCCGGCCGATATCAGCACAGAGAAGTTCAAGACGTCGTCTTCGTCTTCGTCATCGTCATCGTCTGCGAGAACATATATAAACACGATGCTCGCCTGTGCGATTTCAACGGGTTTTCAGGGCAAGTCCTTGTTTTGTCTTTGCTATCGCGGCAAAGCACGTTTCAAATTGTCGGTTTCTTCATTTCCAACCAAGGAAATATGGGTATGTCCTTTAGGATTGTTGTTTCCAGTCGATCCGGCGGGATGGTGACTGGCTAGTTTTTTGCCGTTAGTCAGAAAGTCCCACCCGATAAAGGATATTGTAATCGCATGCGGTGTAGCATAGGACAGCCCACTCAGAACCATAGGGAGTGTCACTTTCTGATGAGGAAGAAAAACGCTTTTAGTGTGATTATATTTATCCGACTTTGGTCTCCGGTTCGGTTAAATGCGGTTGGAATACATCGATGTGTGTCACCTCGGGACAGGTATGCAATTTCTCACTTTAACTAGACTTTCAACATAGAGTGTCACACCCAAAAGGTTGATGGCGTCACGATAACGTGATGGAAATGATGTTTAATTTAATACGTTTTTTTTTGGCCTCGAGAGCCGCCGCCAGCCGATCAGGTGGAGAGCAAAAACAACGCCGTTGAGGGTACTTTGGTCGGCACCACGGAGACCACATTGTCACACCGACGGCCGATGGGGGTAGTGTGGTCCGTGTTTGAACAAACGATGATTGATGTGTACTTTCGGGCCCGAGAGGACGGCGGGTGGCCAAAGAAAGAATACCGAAATGATGAACTCAGTTTCGTCAGGTTTGGACGTTTTTATTCTCATCTGTTCTGGGGGGTGGCAATTCGAGCATCCAACGTTCTCCCCATCGAGTGATAACACGAGTGCTAAATGGAAGCAGCGCAATAATTGGATGATTCGGTCTCGGACAAAGAGAGTGGAAAAGCTTATATTGTTTAAAATGCAGGACTGAGCCCATCTTCCCATCAACTACCGAATTGAAAAGACGGTGGGTGGTTGTTGGGGTAGGTGGTGGTGGTAAACCAACGATGGCGGTGATAATCCTGGAGAGTCATTCCAGATTATCAGAGTAGTTCAGTATAGCTTAATGTGATTAAAAGTTGGAAGTTCTCCCACTCGGCATGAATTTTTGCGTCCTGAAGAGATGGAAGATTGTTACGGAAAGTTCTGGTTGACGTGGCTCAAAACATTATGTTGAAGTTGAAATTGTTGATAATTATTCTGACAAATAGTATTTGCATTCGTAATATCTGAAATGCACGCATGCATATGGCGTACAATATTGTTGCCGGAAGTAGATTCGTTTTCGCATAGTCAGTAATTTATAATTTATTAGCGACCAGTGAATAAAGTTGAAGAATCTCCATAGATCTAGAACTTCCCTAGCCACGTCTTTAAAGCAAGAATTGAAATTTAAACCGTTACTTAAGAGAAACATAGAGAACAGACTTGAGAGTTACTTAAGAGAGATATAGAGAGCAGAGAGTATAGAGAAGAGATGCGGACAAAAGTTATGAGAGAGGTGGACAATTTGGGGCGACCCCGACGTACTGGTTAACATCCATACCTGTCACGCCAAAGTCACGGGTTCAAATCTCACCCCCGGGTAGAGTACGAAAATACATATGGAGGTGTTTGAGTGACTACGATAGATGGATCAAGAAACAAAAGACAAAAAAGGTGGAAAATTCCAGGAAGGCCACCAAACTAAAGTGAAAGCATATTTTTCAAGTGGCTCGTTTGGATTGAAAAATCTTGTTATTTTCTGCGATAATTAGCGCACACGTTTTACCATAAACTATCGTGTTTGGAATGAATTTTGTGTATACACAATATTTATTATTGTTTTCTGTAAGATGAAAAACAAATCATTCGTCTTTCGGGAACAAAATATCTGTACAGTGCACAACATTGTATCTCGTACGGACGAAAATATTGTGTTACTAAATTATTCGTACATAGAGGCTTCTCTACCACCAAGAAATCCGTTTCCATCCCTAGACTGTAAGCTTCAACCAGTTTCAATTAAGTTACTACCCCTATTAACCTCGAGACGGCCGCGAGTAATCGGCTCTATCCTCTTAACTTTAGTTTTAAGATAAATGATATATATAAATATGAAAATTTGGCTCTGTAAAGTTGATTCAATTGAGCCAGTACAAATAAACGATTATTATTAAAAAAAAATTAAGTTACTAACCCATTTTTATTGAAAAATTATTTTTGTAAATGTAACTTAACAATCTTTTGTAGAGAAAGTGTTATATTTTAAAATGAAATACGAAACAATCGTGTGTTTTAAAGTCAGGTCAAAAACATTGTATAACAAGTGTAAAACAACACGACTTTTTTCTAAATAACGATTAAAGCAGTGTGTATGAAGAATTTCGTCGATCATACAAGAAAACAAGCCAATTTTATTTTTCTACGAAGTTTTCGTATTATTTCGTACAGGTATCGTAAAATGGTTTAAAGACAAGCCATAATACGGGATGATTTTTACATATTGCTTAAAATTCGTCATTAGTACGAAATGGACCGGTGCCACATTCGCAATACTTCGTAGCATAAAGTAATGGTTTTACGAATTGTAGACCGAGTTTAATGATTTCGTTGCAAAAACGATCGGTTTTGGTACATAAAACACAAATGAACAAAAACACAACAAAAATGGTACAAGTATTGGTAATGTAGGCTTTGTAGCATATAGAGTATGTGTGCACTAAATGTTAAGATGCTTGGAAAGATTTTTTGCATAGCTTAGAAGACATACAGGAATAAGAAAGCAAAAAAGCAATCTTCGGACCATTAAAGTCATTAGCATTAGCATTAGCATTGATGTTTGCACACCTTGTGGATGGAGCTACGATGAGTAATAATTCGTTTAAGACATTGCATGCCACCATGAAACGGAACAAGTTACTAATAATTTTCTTCACGCAATAATCTCCACGTACACTCCTCGATCGCCCACCTGCCCACGTCCATGCAACCGTTGGAGATAGGGAGGATTTGGTATCTACCTTAAGAAGACGCAGGGAATCCACGCAGCCTTCAGTAGATATCAAAGGAAAGGGAAACGAATAGTCGGAGAGAATAGTTAAACAGAATGCTCTGTTTGGTCTATAGAACAAAAATTTATTTAATAAAGGTCGTTGGGAGCATCTAGCCTAAGAAGGTTAAGTGATGCTCAATTTTGTAATCCGAACGATGAGGATAGCAAATAATTCAAGTCCGGATCAATATTTTGAATTTTTATTAACTTTCCCAAATTTTCACATACAAAAGCTTTGGTATACATTATAGTGTTACTTTCAAAACCTCGAATTCAACTGAACACATCAATCTTGAAATAAGATTTTTTTTTCACTCTGCAAGCTCCAAGCTTCAATTTATTCACTCTGCAAGCTCCAAGTTAACGCCAAAATTCTACCAGAAACTCAACGCATCCCGCAGAGGCTTTGTGCCGCGAGCCGAAATGTGTCGGGATAAGGATGGGAGAATCCTGACGGACGATCGTGAGGTGACCGAAAGGTGGAAGCAGCACTTCGATGAACATCTGAATGGAGTACAGGAAGAGGAATGGAAGCAATGCAATGGAAGAGACGTAGTCGATGCAGTAAGTGACGGAGATGTGCCACCCCCGACGATAGGTGAAGTTAAGGATGCCATCAAGCAGCTGAAGAACAACAAGTCGGTTGGAAAGGATGGAATCGGAGCAGAACTTTTCGAGATGGGCCCGGACAAGTTGGCAAATTGCCTGCATCGACTGATAGTCAGGATTTGGGATACCGAACAGCTACCGGAGGAGTGGAAGGATGGGGTTATCTGCCCAATCTTTAAGAAAGGCGATAAACTATCGTGCGATCACTGTCCTTAATGCCGCCTATAAAGTATTATCCCAAATCATCTTCCAGCGACTGTCGTCACTAGCACATAGATTTGTGGGAAGTTATCAGGCCGGCTTCATAGAAGGACAGTCTACAACGAACCAAATCTTCACTTTGCGGCAGATCCTCCAAAAGTGCCGTGAATATAGAGTCCCAACGCATCGTCTATTCATCGACTTCAAAGCCGCATATGATACAATTAACCGATATGTGCTATGGAAGATCATGGACGAGAACAGCTTTCCGGGGAAGCTGACCAGACTTGTCAAGGCTACGATGGATGGAACCCAGTGCTGTGTGAGGATATCGGGTGGATTATCGGGTTCATTCGAATCCCGCAGGGGGCTCCGTCAAGGTGATGGTCTCTCTTGCCTCCTGTTCAACATTGCTCTTGAAGGTGTTATGCACAGGCGGCGTTTAACATGCGAGGCACGATTTTCAACAGATCCGATCAATTTATCTGCTTTGCCGATGACGTGGATATTGTCGGCAGAACATTTGAGGCGGTGGCAGAGCAGAACACCAGACTAAAGCGCGAAGCAGAGATGATTGGGTTGAAGATGAATACGTCCAAAACGAAGTACAAGCTGGCAGGCGGAACCGAGCACGTCAGGACCCGACTGGGCAGTAGTGTAACGATCGACGACGATGAGTTCGAGGTAGTCGATGAATTTGTCTATCTCGGCTCACTGGTTACTGCGGACAACGATAACAGCCGTGAGATCCGGAGGCGGATTATCAGTGGAAGTCGTGCCTACTATGGGCTCCACAAGCAACTACGGTCAAACAGACTTAGCTCCCGTACGAAGTGCATCCTGTACAAAACGCCAATAAGACCGGTTGTTCTCTACGGGCATGAGACGTGGACAATGCTTGAAGAAGACCTGCGAGCACTCGGAGTTTTTGAGCGACGGGTGTTAAGAACCATCTTTGGTGGAGCACAGGACGACGGACTATGGAGGCGAAGGATGAACCATGAGCTCGCGTTACTCGCCGGCGAACCCAGTATTCATAAGCTGGCAAAAGATGGAAGGATACGCTGGGCAGGACATGTTACGAGAATGCCGGGCAACTATCCTGCAAAAATGGTGTTCGACGGGAATCCGGTTGGTACAAGACGACGTGGGGCGCAACGAGCAAGATGGTCAGACCAGGTGGAGCAAGGCCTAGGGGGTACCTATAAGGTTGTTTTAAAAGTATTGAATATGTTCAGGTATTTTATTAGATTGATATCTCAATGTATCCTAGACATGGCCAGATCGTGTTAAAATAGCCGGGTTATTTTATTATTATTTTAGGCACTTGATAACACCACTAATGTACTTGTGTTGAGTTTGAATGTAATTTTAGGCTGATGATGGATCTTGATTTATACCAGATGCTGGCCAGTAGTACCATGGAAAATTACAGATTTTAGACTCCTGATTCGCCGGCCAGTAGTTGCCCAGAAAACGTCAACATCCATCCTTGGAATTGCTCAGTAACGATTCCTTTTCGGTGCCAGCTCTTGACACTGAAAATTTATTATACGACCCCTAAAAAAACCATAACGGGCATCAATTCTTCCCCCAAAAAAAAAATAAATTCTTCCGAAGTCATTAATTTATCATCTTCATTTGGAAATTCCACCAGTGTTCTGCAGAGGGCAGACCAAACAGCAGCTCCAGCGAAAAGATGAAATATAGCCTCACTGTTGGACGCAAGCCCGACGTGGACGCTTACGCTCCCAGCTGGATCCACCAATTCCATTTAATTATCTTCACAGATGAACATTCCTGCTCCCGCGCCAAGATGAGATGGAATCACGACAGCGAAAACGAATTCATTTCAGTTTCAGTTCGAGTACCAAGAACGTTCGTTCACCATCAACTAAAGCCATTTGGAGTAAATCCAGCTATCAATGTTTACCCGACGAGTTTAAGGGTGGAAAACTTCAAGGATAAAGCAATAAAAAATTGACTTCCCAAAGCATATGCCCTTGGGAGGGAAAGCGTATTGTTCACAAAAGATTTCGCTGACAATAGGCAGTTGCTTTGATGCCATCTTCAATAGGGATCGATTGGGCGCGGCGGGATTCACGTGATATCTCAAAACAGCGTGTGAATAAGGGTTTCTAGCACCACTTTTGGGAAGCATCTCAACCTGCGTGTCGGATCCATATAAATCCTAAAGAAAAGTGAGGAAAGCAGCACGCATCCCATGGAAGATTGTAACAGGTTACCGGGGAAGATTTATCGGAACCAAGGGTGTGATGTAAAGGAAAAATTAGTTGAACAATGCCCTGGAGGACCGAATATAACTAACGTCCCATCGTCTTTCGATGCCACGGAAAACTTACTTCGAAGAAAAAAGTCTACCAATGAAAAGTTTTCTTTCGTGACTGGAAACTAAAATAACACTCTTGTCGAGTGTAAATCGTTCAATATTAGACACAACGCTAGCCAATTTTAACTGTATAGGAAGAGTTGAAGGGTACAAGAAAAAGAATCGATAGTAACAGAGACTAAACAATTCAACAGCTCCCCAAATTCGCCAGTGAATTCCAGCCTAGGACGATGGTAAGGAATGCATGTACTTTTGACTAAAATGGCTTGCTCCATGAAAATTGGAACTGGGTGGGGGTGTCTTTTATTCGTGTATTCATTTTGCTAGTGTCCCCTTTCGATCCGAAACCGGATTTTCCTCTTCAGGATGCCTCATGGTATGGTAGGAACTTTCGACCAGGCTGGTCATCATTTATTTATGTATACAATGTTGGGGAAAAAATTGAATGGAAGCCTTACTCCCCCTCCGTTGCCATAGCTGTTCAAATTTTCTTAGGATCATCGTCATCAAACGGTGTACCCTGAAAAAAAAACCTGCTTTGAACAAAACAAAAATGCATCCAACTACAGTGAGATTTAGTCCTGCTTACAAACCTACTACGATTGTTATAATGCTTTTCCAAGGGATATTCATACCCTTCTTTGTAGAAAAAGAGGGATAGAAACAAGACAAACATTTGCGCTGTGGATGAAAAATCTGAACACTGACTCGGAACGGTTAACAAAGAGCATGGACAAGAGGATTCTCCGGCTATTCAAAGCCAAAGCACGACCATAATGATGGACAAACTCCAATCTGGATTCTCTAGCAACTGGGAGCTGATGTCTGTTAGCGATGAACAGTGGCACGGAGCAAATTTGGTGGGAGAAGGCACCAGAGTGAAAATTGCGGTTGAGTTCTTTTCTGATTCCGGAGCACTGGCTGCAGTTTGCGGCCCAACAATTTGGCTCTGATGTAGTAAACTGGAAGCGGGCCAAGAAGTCGGGGATGCAAGTGGTTTATAATTTGAACTAGAGTGCTGAATTATTCTACTCTCCGTCTGTGCAATTCTGCTGCTAAATTATGCAACTACTAAATTTGGGATATTTGAACAAAATTTGGATTCCTTTGTTTGATGTTTGATGTGGGGGAGCAACTGGGAAGTATGGGCACAATCGTTGCAACAGAAAAAAACGTTTTGGGATGAAGATAATACTAGAGAAAATCAGTCTAGAGCTTGAACTAATGAATTTTCACAATCTCTACGACATTTGGTAGCAAATCTGTCGAGAATAAGCAAAACAACCTTTTCTGTCTTCATACATATATTTCAAATTTCAACTTGCTTATGACCATTTTTCTAAAAATTTATACAGTTACAGGAAATAAAATCGCTCCCTCATTATGAAACAAGAAATAGATAGTCCAAACAAAAAGTGTTTCCGTTTTTTCAGACCACAATAACGTCCATTCAAAAAGTTGGCAAAACTCATTTAATGATTCAACCCACAGCCAAACACTTTCTAGCTCAACCAAGATTCCCAAAATAAAACATTCATTCACTAACCGGTCGAGGAAAAAAAACCCTTCCAACCCAAACCTTTCTTAACCATCTACAAGTTTTTCACTGATTAACATCTTGCCCGATGAGATTAAAATAGCCTGAATTTAATACTAATTATCCAGCCAGTATCCTACCGTTTCGAGCAAACCTCTTAAGATTAGTCGCCACGTTTTCCTTCTTTCACTGCAAAACGAACGAACCCAGAACAGAACCACCCACATACAGTGGGATATTTTGCTGTGAATAAATTAGATCCCTTCCTTATTCACCCAAAAAGCGTAAAAAACAGCGTACGACAACAGCGTCAACTCATTTCCTGAGTATTGTTGTTTCCTGTGCGGGTTGGTGTGGTCTGGACAGGAATTGTACACCCATTCCATATCCGAATCAACTCTTTTTGAAAAGAGGTGTTGGAAACGGATTGAAAAACACCGGTGTAATTCTATTTTCGTACGATTTTTTTGGCATCAACCCGTTTTTTTTAATCTTAAATTTCAGCGCCTTCCTTTGTGTTTAGTGGAATACCTGTAACTAGAAAATAAGAAGAAAGATTCGTAATTTCCATTTAATTCCAACTACCTTTATTGCTTATCTTGACAGATACGCGTATTTCTTCTACAATGTGCAGACTTCTCTGCGTCGTGTACTAATACTCGAGTAACGGTCTATCTTCAAAGCTTGCTGAGATATTCGAAATTTACTGAATTAATGGAATACACAGTTTTAATAGGTTTTGAAATCTTAATATATTAAATATAAAAAAAATATTTTTATTGAAAAATAAAACTCATTTATTATTATTATACATGATAAACACACAACTTAGAGAACATTACGGAATAATTTTATAGTTTCCAGTTCATAACTATGAATAATATGAGCTTTTTGTTCAGAATCCATTATTCATTCAAACGATTGAATTAAATAAAACGGCTGCTATGATAACAACATCTTACTTTGATAAAACTGCATATCAGTGTTATATTAAAAGCCAAGTTTAAACTTGAATGACTAACAATAAAAGTTCTTTAATATAAATAAAGAGAATATGACAGTAGCCCCATTGTTTTGATATGGTGAGTGTTAAATGAGTTACCTTTATTGATCGATTCTCCTAGAAATCTTAGTAGGCGCGTTCTGTTTGATCAAGTTGACATGGCTGTTTACACACTTGCTTTCTACGGTTGCTATGCAACAGTTGTTCAGTTGTATTAAAAGTAGTAACACGCACGGTAGCAATAGACTATTAACTAGTATATTCTTGTTCTCGTTACTGTGGCTGTTTAAACAATGTCTCGGAGTATCAAGTTGTTGTCGGATCCTTTCACCGGTGTCGCAATAAGAAAAAATTCAAAAGACCATCTACCATCTGAATCAGAAGTCATAGGATATTTCCGATTCTGTCATGAGAATGGCAAACAGACAATCGGGAAGAGTGTTCAAATCGTGGCTACAGAAGTGATTGCTGTGTGGAATCATGCTGGCCTACCGCATCAACTTATACGCAACGTGGTTGGACGAATTTCTAAGCTCGTGGCAGTTTGGGACCGCATGAAACGTAATTATAGTCTGCAACATTCGAAAGCGGTTCATGGTCGCAATGCATTTAAGACGCGGTTGAAAACCTTTTTCAACATTTGCGTGTCTTATATCGAACAAGATTGGGAAAAAAACCCCGGGGAAAGTGAGGCAGCAGATGGTAGTGAGAATACCGGTCAAGATCCCGGTAAATTTATCAAGTTCGGGAAGCTGCCAGCATTGTGACAAAAAGGTTTCCAAGAAAATTGGTAAAGTAGTAGAAAGAAACACTACCTCAATATTGAAGCGCGAATCAGCTGGACAAGTCGTTAAATTACTCAACAACGCTGTCGTTGTGGACCGAAATTGTATATCAAATCGTGGAGCAGTTGGCATACTTGCTGCAACATCAGTTGCAATTGGTGCCAATCTGCAGAGTTTGAGTTTAAGTAAGTCAACAGTGCATCGGAAACGTAAAGAAGTAAGGTTTTACATGATTTATAAATACTTCCTTTTTTGCATTATTGATGGCTTTCTTTTTTTCAAGGCCCACAAGAAAATTTCGGAAAACATCAAAAACAATTTTCCACAAGACAAAGCTTTGGTTGTCTATTTTGAGTCGAAGCAAATGATGTTAAAACGAAGGAAAACCGAAAAACTCGCTATTGTAGTGACAGGCTCGGATTTTGATGAACAAATAATAAACAGCATTTTCCTTCAGTCTGGAACGGGGAAATCAGTAGCGGAAGCAGTATTTGCAAGCCTGCAGTCCTGGGATAAAATCTTAATCGGAAAATGTTACAACACCACTCGTGTCAATTCTGGCGAAAAAAATGGAGCCGCGGTCATACTTGATGGTTCTCTTAAACGAAATTCGCTGGACTTACCGTGTAGAGTTGGTTCGTATGGCTGCCTACAATTCATGCTTCAAACAAGCAACGTCTTCACCAGATAACACTTTGTTTCAACTAATCCGAAACGATTTGGGACAAGATAGACACGGGCAACTATACCAAACTTCCCGAAGGTATAGGACTTGACTTGATTTTTAAGTTTCTAGTAATGTATTTATTTTTTGTAATTCTCAGGAGTGGTGACAGTGAAGCTAAGCCAAATTGGGCCAAAACAACGGATTTCGGTCATGTGTCTCAAAAATGGCAAAAAACCGTTTTTGGAGGCACTCAGTTTTGTAAATCTCGTGTTTTTTGTACCTTTGGTCACGAATTCTTCATTCCTTTTGCCACAAGTGCATATAGCCTGCCAAATCAGGTACTTCGAAGCGAATTTCGACAGTAAGAAACTTTGGACGTTTTAAACGGTAATCCACAGCATACATGTTTTTACCTGTGAAATATTTCCTGCTTAAAATCCGCTTTGACGTAGGTCTCATCATCAATGCCGCAGCACCGGTATATCGTTAGCAGCTTCGTGTAGAGTTTCCGGGCACGCGTTTTGGGCACTTTGCCGGCATTTGTCCTGATTTGGGAAGTTCTGCACCTTGAACGTTTTCAATCCGGATCCGTTATCCGGATTGCCTTTTGTACAAAACTTTGCAACATGAAGTTTTTTGGCCAAGTCGCACGTCGAAATATTCGGATTCCGTTTAAAATGAGCAATCAGTCCAGTTTGTGGTCCACCCAAGCAACACATTGAGTTACTTTGACTAATTTGCAACAAGTGTGCTACTAGGGCACTGTCATCTGTTCCTGGAATCTTTTTTCATCAGTTTTCCAAATGCTCGCTGTGACACCTAGGATTTTGCCTGTGGGAGATCAAAATCCTTTCGCGACCTGTTTGCTGATTTTCTTCCATCTCGACCGGAATCACACGGACAACTGCACAGCTGAGTGGAAGTAAACAATACACTCTATAGAGATATTTTCCAAAATTTGGTTGGTTTCGGTCAAGTATATAAACAATTACACTGGTATTTGAAACTGCCGCAATAATTATCGCCCTTCAGTAGATATTGATTGATGATAATTTATGTAATGTCTTGCAGAAAGAAGAAGGGTGATGCAAATTAATGTACTAAGATGAAAAAGGTCCAAAAAATTTTTTAAATTGCATTCTTGGAGACAGTTAGAGGTTTTGCACGCAATTTATGGAATGAAATTTCGATGTGTCCCATGTCCCGGTGTAAACGAAGATGTCAATTTCAGATTCTGAGCATTAGCATTAGCATTGACCTCGTGGATGGAGCTACGATAAGGAATAATTCTTGGAAGACATTGCAAGCCACCATGAAACGAAACCAGTTACCGATACGTTTCTCCACTCAATAATCTTTACGAAGACATTCCTCGATCACTCACCTGGCCACGTCCATGCAACGTTAGAGGTTTTGATATCTACCTTAAGAAGACACGGGAAACTCACGTAGTCTTCAGTAGATATCAAAGGAAAAGGGAAATGTATAGCCGGAGAGAATAGTTAAACATAATGCCCTGTTTAGTGTACAGAACAAATATTTATTTAAAAATTGTCGTTGGGAGCATCTAGGCTAAGAAGGTTAAGTGATGCTCCATTTTACTTCAAACGCTTGGGACTTAGGCAATAAGTATAGTCCTAGCTCCCTATGGCTATGTGGTAACAGCGCCATTAGCTCGCCTTCTGAAAAGA
>JAHHFK020005849.1:0-46326 GCA_024533555.2 Aedes koreicus
TACCTTGTGATCAAAAAGTTCCGGTAATTTTCAATTTAAAAAGGCCGCCTTTATTTTTTCGGTAAAATCTTTTTAGTGTAAGATGGCAACACTAGTTCTGATATTCTGTCAAAGTGTGAGAGCAAATTATCCATTAGTTTTGTTTTGACAACTGCTTTTGTTAGTCGAAAAATAGACGCTCGGCGATTTTTACCATGGATAAAAAATTGAACAACGCGTTTGTGTGAAATTTTGTGTTGCAAACGGATTTTCTGCAGCGGAAACGCTCAGAATGTTGCAAAAAGCCTTTGGTGAGGACTCTATGTCACAAAATCGTACATTTGTTTGGCACAAAGACTTTAAAGAAGGCCGTGAAAGCGTGAGTGACATGCCGCGTTCTGGACGACCATCGACCTCAACTACCGATGAAAACATCGCTTCCGTGAAGAATTTAGTTATGGAAAACCGCTCAATTAGCATTCGGGAGATAGCTGCACTCCTTGATATCTCATTTGGATCGACCGAACACATTTTGACGGAAATTCTGGGCATGAAACGCATTGAAGCACGACTTGTTCCAAAAGAGCTGAATTTTTTGCAAAAACAGCATCGAGTTGAGGTCGCTAAACAGATGATTGCGAACGCAGATAGCGATCCCACATTCATGGAACGCATCATAACTGGTGATGAAACGTGGGTATATGAATTTGATATGCTCACAAGTCAACAATCGTCCGAATGGCGCGCCGAAGATGAGCCGAAACCAAAAAATCACGACAAAGTCGCTCCAAAATTAAAGTTTTACTGACCGTTTTCTTTGATTTTCGCGGTGTCGTCCATTCTGAATTCCTTCCAGAAGGTCGAACGGTTAACAAAGAGTATTATTTACAAGTTATGAGACGTTTGCGTGAGGCAATTCGAAAGAAGAGGACAGAATTGTGGCGCAATAATTCGTGGATTTTACACCACGATAACGCCTCCATCACACACTGCGCTCACTATTTGTGAATTAAAGGGTGTCCACAGTTAAATTGCATCACTTTCAATAAGCTGTAACATTTTGCCCTTTGGGTTGATTTCAACGAAATTTTGGGTGAAATGACCTCAGCGTGTATTGTTTACACTGCGTGAGTTTCATTGTGAAATGTGTCGTAGTTTCGAAAATGGAGTCGAAGGAACAGCAAGTGCGCGAGAACATTTTGCACACGCACCTCGACAACCCACTTCTTTCGCACCGAGCCATCGGAAAGATGTTGAAAATTCACCAGTCTACAGTGTCTCGTGTCATAAAACGTTTCGGGGAACGTTTAACTGTCGATCGGAAGAAGGTGAGTGGTAGAAAAAGTGTTCCGTACTGTGTGAAGGATCACAAGCGAGTGGTTGCTGCCTTTAAACGCAAACCCAACTGTTCCGTTCGGGATGTCGCGAAAAAGCTGCACTTGACCAAAAGTTTCGTGCAGAAAGCCAAGAAACGAGCCGGGCTCCGTTCATTCAAAGTTCAGAAAGCTCCAACCGCAATGAAAAACAGAATAGGACAGCTAAAACACGTGCGCGTAAGCTGTACACACAAATGTTGACGAAACCACACTGCTGCATCATGGACGATGAAACACACGTAAAAGCGGACTTTAAACAAATTCCCGGCAACCAGTATGTGACTGCGAAAGACAAGTTCGATGTTCCAGAGTCTCTCAGGAAACAGCAAGTGTCAAAGTTCCCCAAGAAATTCATGATTTGGCAGGGGATTTGTTCGTGTGGTAAACGGAGCAAGCCTTTCGTGACAACTTCAACTGTAAATGGTCAAGTATACATGAATGAATGCCTGAAAAAACGACTGCTTCCGTTTCTCAAAACACACAACGTTCCTACAATTTTTTGGCCGGACCTAGCCTCTTGTCACTACTCCAAGGATGTTCTGGAGTGGTACAAGACGAATGGTGTCAATTTCGTGCCGAAGGATCTTAATCCCCCAAACTCTCCAGAGTTGCGGCCAATTGAAAAATATTGGGCTATAATGAAGCACGAACTTCGTAAGCATCCTAAAGTTGTCACTACAGAACAGGAAATGTTGAAGTCATGGTTGAAAGCGGAAAAAATGTCGGTTCAAGCGTTGTACAAAATCTTATGCGTGGTATTAAGAAGAAAGTTCGGGCTTTTGGATTTGGTAAAGAAATACAGTGAAATAAAAATACCTAAACCAAGATTATACATTGTATTTTATTCCCTGAATATTTCATGACAATCGGTTGAGAGACTTGTTTTTGAGGACGAGTTTAAAGTGATGCAATTTAACTGTGGACACCCTTTATCTGACACTGTTCAGTGTTTTTCAATTTTTCTTGACGTTTGCAAGTTTTCAATTTTTAACCTACAATCTTCTTTTTCTTCTACACCCTACTATAAACAACCTACCCTCTGCTTTAAACATCCTACTGGGCTTTGCCTGACAACAAAATAAGTGTTGTTTGAAGCATTTCCATAATTCGACAAAGATTTTTCATTAGGGCCTAACTGACAAACGTAAACAAACAATGGCTTTTTCCGCAAATTTCTTGTCATTGAAAACTTACCTAATCAATCCACCACGGTAATTTCGAAGAGGAAGAGTTCACCTATCCGATACAATTGGAGGCATGGGTAGCCTTTGTACCACGAGAAATTTCCGGAAAAAGCCATTGTTTACGTTTGTCAGTTAGGCCCTAATAAAAAATCTTTGTCGAGTTCTTAATTGAAGGCTTTCTTTGCCATTCCAAAGCATCCAATCGAATAGTGTGTTGCAAGCACAACGAAAGGCTTATGCTCCAGGGCAGTCGAAATAAAGTCTTACACCCTATCCCTACCGTTAAAAGTAGTCTACGTCAAAAGGATTTCGGTATCTCAAATATGATCACTAGTTTACTGAGGTTTTTGGATACCGTTCCGATTCATATTTCGGACGCTTAAGACATATAGAGCAGAAAAATGATTATAATTTGCGGTAACGACACAATTGGGACATGTTCTTCTGATTTATTGCGTTATTAGTACTGTGTTATGTTGTTTACAATGACATTTTGAAAAGAAATTTAAAATTTATTTGAAAAAGCAAGTATTTTCCATGAACCATTGAAATTCAAACTTCGGACACGTAATCAGAAGATATTCAAATTTCGGACAGAGTTGATTCAAATTTCGGACACCTCTTTGATTACGATTCCCGTATGCTAAAATACTTATCAATCGTTCCATAGTTCGTAACCACCTGATAAAATTTTATTGAAAGCACAATTAATGAAACACAAAACGAAAAATTCCACCTACACAGAGAGGAATTTGATAGTCAATTTTACCATTATTGGGGGTTAGGATGACTATTGCAGTATAGTGATTTTGAACCGACTATGGTCAAATCAAAACAAATTAAATATTTTCCAATGGAAATCGTTTTTTTATATAAAAAGGGGGGGGGTGGTTTCTCCTTTGTTGTTTTTCTGTGGTAATCCTTTTTTGTGGAATTATTTTGGGTAAGGAGTGTATCGAATATAAGCTATCCACATACATTTGCGTTGTACGCATGTATTTGTGATGGTTTTTTATGCTCTGAACACTGCATGCTGTGCGTTTGACTGTCAGCTTTCTTTTGTTTACTTGTTTGTGCGGTTCAAATTCTGCGTTTTCAAAATGTCGCGTATTGAAAAGGAAGTGAAAATTAAGGTTCTAGACACATGGCTAAGTGAGAAGGGTATTACTATGCGAAAATTGGCGAAGCGGTTTGGAATTCATCATGCGAGTGTTAAAACCATCATTAATAAGTTTGGAGAACACTATTCTTTGGATTAGCTACCAGGAAGAGGCAGAAAACCCGGTTCTTCCAACCCGAAACTGGAGCAGAAAGTGGTATCTCTAATCATGAAGAACAAATCAATGTCAATACGTGATTTGGCCAAAAAAGCAGGAACGAGTGTCGACCTACAAGAAGCAGAAAATCTCGAAACAAAGTGCAGAACAGAAGAAGCGAGCAGCAACAAGGGCCCGGAAATTGTATTCGCGTCTTTTGAAGCGTCCGGATGCATGCGTTTTGATGGACGATGAGACCTATGTAAAGGAGGACTCAAAAAACCCTTCCAGGTCCACAATACTTTACTGCCGTCGTTGGGGAGGATGTGAGCGATGCGGACAGGTCGATTCAAGTGGAGAAATTCGGTCGAAAGGTACTGGTATGGCAAGCAATATGTTCCTGTGGTTTGAAGTCAACCATTTTTTACACTACCGGAACTATAAATGCGGAAATCTATCGATCTGAGTGTCTCCAGAAAAGATTGTTGTCTTTATATAAGAAGCATAGTACACCTCCACTGTTTTGGCCGGATTTAGCGTCGGCTCACTATGCCAAAACCACTCTCAATTGGCATGCGGAAAAGAGTATAGATTTCGTTGAGAAAAATATCAATCCACCAAATTGCCCTCAGCTTCGACCCATCGAACGTAACTGGGCAATCGTGAAGAAGGTCTTCAAGAAGACTGGTAAAGCAGCTGGGAACATGCAGGAGTTCAAAAAAAATTGGGCTCAAGCGTCCAAAAAATGCGATGCAACACTTGTCCGGAACTTGATGAAGAGCATTCGATCCAAAGTTCGAAAATTCGTGAAGGAATAACTTAAATTTCATCCGGTCTTCATTATGTTTAAGTTTAACCTCGTACAATAAAGGATCAATTTTTTGTATGAATAAAATATCGGTTTTCAACATAATTTGAAAGAAAGTTTGTGGATAGCTTATTTTCGATACACTCCTTAAAACAAATTCATTTTTTATGTGTATTAAATCAGCACAGCTTTTCTAGGTTACCCAGTATTAAGGCCCATCCATGTTATACCCCATCTTGTGATTCAAAGGTACATAAAATAAGTTTAAAATATCCCCCATTTTTTTTTTGATTTTTAAAAAAATTATGGTTGTTTTTTGTTTCATGAAGGGCTTAAAACCAAAAAAAACAGGTGTCTATGTTTGGTGTGATATAATATTCTGGGGTGTGTGCAAAATAACCGTAAATTTTATTTTTTTTAACGGGCCGTTCATTCCATTTATAAAAAAGGGAAAGAAACTCAAAAAAATTTGTTTTGGATAAATATTGTTATAATTTTATTTTATTATTATATTTTTTTTATTATTTTTAATAATTTTGGTTGTAATTGTTGTGTTGTTGTTGTTGTTGTTTTTTTTATTTTTTTTTTTTTTGTTTTTTTGTTGTTGTGTGTTGTGTTTTTTTTTTCTTCTTTTATTTTTTTTTTTTTCTTCGTGGGGGTGGTGTTTTTCGCCTTTTTCTCTTCTTCCAGTTTCTCCTTTTGCTTCGTTCGTTCTTCCTGTTTCTTCAATTTGGCCATAGCTTTCATTTCTTTTTCCTTCTGTTTCAACTCAGCTTTTTCCTTCCTTTCTTCGAGTTTCTGGCGCTTGAATATTTCCACCATCTTCTTAGCTGCTTCTTCTTCTCTGTACATTAAGTCCCAGGATTTGCTTGTAGCCACCGCTGGTGCAACGCGGTGCTTTCGTTTTCCACGTGCAGATGAATTTCCAGGAAAAACTGAGACACATGGCGGATCGGACCATTCTTCTGCTGGATTATTACTTGAATCCAGCGTGTCCAATGATTCCGAAGCCACCTGTTGATCTGTTGTAATAAAACATGTTAGCTTATATCGTTATATTAAAAATATGAAACCTACTGAATCCTGTTTAGTCCAGAGTCACGTCGGATGTTTCGGCAATCTCATTGATTTCTTCCGGAGATATTGATGCAACACATCTACGATAGTCACA
This sequence comes from Aedes koreicus, assembly GCA_024533555.2. Classification (NCBI taxonomy): domain Eukaryota; kingdom Metazoa; phylum Arthropoda; class Insecta; order Diptera; family Culicidae; genus Aedes; species Aedes koreicus. The sequence goes on from JAHHFK020005849.1 coordinate 5,775, forward strand.
TGAAAATTTAATAAATGTTGAAATTATTATACTTACTTTCCTCATAAACAATGCATGGTTCTGCTTGTAGATCAGGCATGCTGATGTCAAGGCCGATTAAAGAAGGATCGATTTCAAGGAAATCCGGTGGTCCCTGCACTTCATCGGATACTCTCTTCCATAAATCGAACAACTGAATTGCCTCAGGATTTCCTGTCCACAACAAATTTCTACGTTGCTCTTGGAAGGCAACGAGCAGCTCTGATGGCAGCCGACGATTCAACTCACGAAGAAATAAGAAGTTAGCCAGGCTTGGTTCAGCTTCTGGCTCGGGTACAGGAACTGGAATGTTTTCTCTTTTATCTTTAGAGATTGTATACGGATTCGGCAATAAAGTGTAATCAATCGCATCTGGAACCAGACCGCATTTTCTAAAACCGTTTTCAAGAGTGGAATCCTTATTCTCCATGTCATTGATTGCTTGCTCCAATGGCGTTCGGTGAAAGGGAAAACAGGATGATCTGCTTCTCTTTGCAAAATTGAACAGTTTCGTAATTCGCATGTGACCGGTGGCCGTCGACGAACACAATGACTGGAAAAGCGATACTCTTTCTCACACGCTACGGGTAAACGTTTGATATATATTCATAGAACGATCCTGTATTCATCCTGCCTTTTTCTGTGCGACCAACACCCCACTCCTTTGGTACACTACTTACGACCTCTCGAGGTAGACGTTCCTTGCACGGAAAGAGTATCGGCGGTGGGACTAATGGCCGAGTCAGCCATCATGACGGTGTAAGATTCTCGGTTAGAATTAAAAATAAAACATTTATCGACAACTTTGCAGGAATAGTTACGATTACCTACCTTGAATCGAATGCACATTTTTTGCCGATTTTGCAGCATATACTCTTTTCTTTTGGGGATTTGGAGCCATCTCGAACGCGCTTTCATCCATGTTAAAAACACGACTTGGAATGCTTAGCACCTCCAATTGATCTTGCGATACTAAGAATGCCTCTACCTCAGCGAACCAAGATCGAACTTCATTTTCCAAGATGATCCTCTTTTTTGAAATGGGGTTGGCGGGTCGCTTCGAAACATCAGGATGCCTCTTCAAAAACTCCGGGATCCATCCCTTTGAAGGCATTCCATGTGGAAACACATCCTGCTTTCCCAAACGCTTCGCGAATTGACCAACGCTTATCCCCAGGATCTCTTCAGAAACCGGAGGTCCAGCTACAGCCATGTCCTTGACCCACGCAGCGATTCCCATTTCCTCACTCTCCGTCAGAACGGTTGGCTTTCCCAACGAGCCCGGGTGCAACTCCTTCCAGCAATCATACAGCGTACTCCTTGGAATCTCGAACAAGGCTGCAGCAACCCGGATGGAATATCCTCTCCGGATGGCATCCAACGCTGCTTCGACTTTCTCCTTAGGCTATTTGCGGTTCTCATTCATAATAAGCTGGAAACTAGGAGGCAGTTGTCATATTGAATTTCGTTGTCCGATATACGAATCGTAGTGAAAAAATAAGACTCATATTTCGGACACTTGATGTTATTAATTTTTGAGCGAAATATTGATTATACTAAAAAACAAACATCAGTGGACCGTTAAATATTTACCAAATTGAATATGTAGACTAAAGGGTGATACGGTCAAAATTTGGTCAAGGGAAAACGCGTGTAAATCGGTGAAATCGTTTATTTAAAAAATCAAATTAAATTTCTTTTTCAAGTTCAATTAGTATAAAATTCAGGAAAAATATTCAGTTAGGCTTCCGCTTTTCCAAATCCGAATTGCCGGGCCTTACGCTTGACCCCTGCCATCAGATTTTGTACAGCCACCTTGTCCACCTTCTTCGCCGCAGAAAGCCAGTTTGCCTTGAACTGCTGCTCGTCCTTAGCAGTTTTTTTGGTCTTCTTTAGGTTCCGCTTGACAATAGCCCAGTATTTCTCAATTGGGCGGAGCTCTGGCGTGTTGGGAGGGTTCTTGTCCTTGGGAACCACCTGCACGTTGTTGGCGGCGTACCACTCCATGGCCTTTTTACCGTAATGGCAAGATGCCAAATCCGGCCAAAACAGTACGGAACAACCGTGTTTCTTCAGGAAAGGCAGCAGACGTTTATTCAAACACTCTTTCACGTAAATTTCTTGGTTGACAGTCCCGGAAGCTATGAAAATGCTGCTTTTCAAGCCACAGGTACAGATGGCTTGCCAAACCAGATATTTCTTTGCGAACTTTGACAGTTTCGTGTGCTTGAAAATATCTGCTACCTTTCCCCTTCCTTTTGCCGTATAAAACTCCTGTCCCGGAAGCTGCTTGTAGTCGGCTTTGACGTAGGTTTCGTCGTCCATTACCACGCAGTCAAACTTCGTCAGCATCGTCGTGTACAGCCTCCGGGATCGCGCTTTGGCCGTCGTATTTTGTGTATCATCGCGATTTGGAGTCACTACCTTCTTGTAAGTCGATAGTCCGGCTCTTTTTTTGGCTCGATGCACGGTTGTAGACGATACACCCAGCTTATTTGCGGCATCTCGGAGAGATAGGTTAGGGTTTCGCTTGAAACTACCGGCAACTCTCTTTGTCGTCTCAGCGGCTTCCGGTTTTCGATTTCCCCCCGATCCAGACTTCCTGGCTGTCGACAAACGTTCCCCAAACACTTTAATTACATTTGTAACGGTTGATTTGGCAACTTTTAGCGATTTTGCCAACTTTGCGTGCGAGTAGCTCGGATTTTCGCCATGCGCGAGCAAAATTTTGATACGCTGCTCTTCTTGCTTGGACGGCATTTTGACAACTGAAGAGTGAATTCCAAAATCAAAATAGGAGCAACATTCTACACACACACACCTTCAAAATGAGGGGTGTTCAGGTTTTTTAAATGCAAAATTGAAAGAAATACGTCAAGTTGATATTGACCAAATTTTGACCGTATCGCCCTTTATACTAGTAATTGAAACTAATTGAATCACACAAGAAATTCACCCGCGAACAAATCGTGAATTACTACTGGAACCGCTAAGAAAACGTCAAATTTCAAAGATCGTTAGACGAGCATTTATATTTTAGCCTCCTATGTTTGAATTTAATAGTTTTTTCAAATTAAAATGATTGGAAACTTAAGAGGGGAGTTTAAAGTAGGTACCTAGCTATCGTGATGTATTGTACACATGTGTCATATTTACAGTTTTAGTACAAGGTGTCCGAAATATGAAGCTGTCCGAAATTTGAATCAGAATGGTACTCATTGTCAAAAAAACATGATAGATTTCAACACTTTGATTGTTGTTTTTTGTATTCTCCCAATTAGGCTTTTTGACGTTTAATCACCTCACCCTTTCTGATGGCGCATGCAGAGAAAAGATGGTTTGTTTTCCTCCAAAAGATTTTCCTTCTTACTTGCACTCCTTTGATCTAAATGGCACTTTAGTGTGCGTTCGTTCAAGGTCACTATGCCTAATGCGCGGAGTAACGATCTATGATGAAATTTGTCGGAAGCAGATAATTTCCCATCAACATGAGAGGCTCTAGGAGTGGACAGTAATTTATTGCTAGACATTTGGTAGATTTGTTTAGACCAATTTGAATCTTTTTAATACATTAATTAATATTTTGATCTAGTATGGTTAAGCTACACATCAATAATAAGTATTCCTATTCCTACACTCAAACCAACCTCCCAGCCTACCTCGTTCGGTTTGAGGTGAGCGGGCGTGATGACGTTTCCCTTCTGGTGAGAACGCGACCAGCACGACGAACGCCCACCGAGAGCGCGAGAATAAGCGAGCTCGGATGTAGATATACCTAAAGCTCCTGAAGCCCCTGCTGCTGCTGCTGCAGAGGGCACATTTTAGTAATAAAACATTACTGCTGATCAATATTCTATGCTAGTCTAGAGGTAACGGTGTCCAGTATCGGTCGCGTCGGGTTTTTTTTTGCACGCCGCCAAAGCAAAAACCACTGAGCAGTGCTCAACAGTACATGTTGTTCTGCCGTCGGGCGTACTAACTTGTAGTAAGACATCAAAACCTGTGTTTGCACACTAGGTTCGTCGGTTCTGGCGGAAAATTTCGTTTCTGTTTGCTACCCAAGTGCTTTGTTTGTGCTACTCGGAAAGGAAGGATACAATTTCGATGTGGGTGAATTTTCGATTGGCGAATGCATTTTCTGCCAAATTGAAGCGGCGTTCAACGGATTGTGAGATGTGAAATTGAGTGGTTGTGCACCTTCGAGCCGATATTCGTAGCAGATTTGATTCAGTGATTTATTGAACAGCCAATTGAAAGTGTTTGCAAAGATTGTGAAATGCGTTGACTTGTTGACTACTTATGAAGAGGCAGGGGGAGCGACGGTTGTGAGCGCGAGTAGATTGAGATTGCATATTGCCACGGACCGGCGAGGGATAGAGTGGCAGTGTAGAACCTGTGCAAAGCAATGTGACTTGTTTGCTCTATCGTTCTCAGTTCGGTGAAAACGAAAAACATTCAGCTTTTTACTAGCTGGCCCATGGGCATGAAATGATTCAGTGCAATGCATTCAGAAAATAAATAGCACTACAAACGTGCATTGAACTTCCTGATTCGTGACATAATGTGTGTCGCTAAATATTGATTCCATTGTTGATAGCCTGCGGGGGCTGCAGTGCATTACATCTAGTTTCTTTTCTAGAAGATGCAGCACATTCTTGCCGCCTCCAGCAATGTGCGATTTTTAAAGATCTGGTCAAACACGAATTGGAAGTTGCAACCGCGGAAAGTTTTAGTGGAACAGTGGGTCCAACCGCGAGGAAATCTGTCAAAAGTTGATAATTCAGCGCGTTAAGATTTTGATAATTGTGAAAGCTTTGTTTTGTTTTTTTTAAATCTATTTTTTAATGAATTTAGTTTTAATAAATGTAGAACGAGTATGGTGCCATTAGTTTCTGAAATCATAAATACTGGAATCAGCACTGTCGGATCGATTAACATGCTATCAGTAACATGCTAGCTGAACTTTCCTATCTTAATGTGAGAACGATGCCTAGTACAGCATAAACGATGCATAATTCAGTATCTTAAAAGGAAAGTTGGGCTTTTTGCAACTTCTTACAAAAAGTTACATTTTCGTTATATACAGGCATACCTAAATCTATAAAGCAACTTTATTTTCTGAAAATTTTCATCGCTTTCTCGCGAACTAAACCTCATTCAAGAAAAGTAGTAAATCCATTGGATAGGCGAGACAATTTCCAATCTATTGGCTGTAATGATTTGTACGAATGAACTCTCATTCGTGAGATACGATAGAAGTCAAATACTAAAGTAAATGTATAAAAAATCTTAAATTTTTTAGGGGGGTTTTTTTTCTCAGTCGGCAAAGGCGCAGCTACAAAGCAACACCATGCTGGAGGTGGCTGGGTTCGATTCCCGGTCTGGTCTAGGAATTTTTCGTTAAGGAAAATTTCTCGACTCCCTGGGCATAGCGTATAATTGTACTTGCCACACAATCATACTAATGCAAAAATGGTACCTGATATCGAAAGCTCTCAATTAATAACTGTGGAAGTGCATTTAGAACACTAAGTTGAGAGCAAGCGATAAGCTAATTATGAAAGCAATAAGCTTGAAAACGCTAATAAGAAGAAGAAGACCAAACGTTTCGAGCGCTTCAGCCGTAGTTGTTTGATTCAGTCCGTTATATGGTGGCGCTTTACTCTTGCACTGGACGAACATTTAAAGTCATCTATAACCAACCGTTGCATGGTAGTTTTTAAAATATCGGCTTCCTTAGCCAGTTTCCGGATTGATCTGATAGGATTTCGCCTCACTTCGTCTCTCACTGATCTGATGATCTTCGGTGTGCGAGCGGACCTTGGACGGCCACTTCTCAGCTTCCCTGGTCGTGGTCCATCAAGCAGTGAACGTTGGATACGGTAAACGGTAGCCAGGTGGCACCCCACAATCGTTGCAATTTGTTTACGGGCTTTTGGGCGAGCAGCAAACTACACACTTAGATTTTTTTACAGAAATCTGTAAAAATTTACCGAATTCTCAACAGCTGAACGTTCGGTAATCCAATTTAACGAATTTCGGTAAAATTTAACCGAATTGCTGTTGAGAATTCGGTAAACTTTTACAGATTTTTGTAAAAAAATCTAAGTGTGTAGTCACAACCTCCTTTGGGTACATTTTTCTCAACGTTGTTTCTCGCGAACCACTGTTTCGTTTACATCGTCTCAGAGTATACAGTTAGATGATTACACACACGCATTAAAACAGTAAAAATAATGTTTAAACCTACCCAAAAATAAGTATTGAAAACATTCGCATTTTTTTCAATCAAATGATCAAAAATAAGCAGTATAGTAATCAGTAATGGGTCAAGATGAGAACCTTGTGGCACCTATGGCTGATTACTGGTAAATTTGATTGCTTTTCTATTGTTGTTCTCAAATCAAATAGAAATGTTCTAAAATATCCGAACGTGCTTATAAATGAGTAAAAATAGTAAACAAAGAAAGCTATGTCAATTGGATCCATTTTGCTGATTCTAGAAGCTCACGAACTCGATTACCGACCTGGTTACAGAAATTATCGAAATCTAGCAAATTCGGTAAAGTGAGCAAGTGTGCTGCTAGGGGTGAAATCAACATGGTTTCCTTTGAAAGTAACTCTTAGCTTCATTGAGTGACCATAGCTGCTTTGTCAATATCTTCATGCATGGTTGAAATTTAGTAGCATCGGCATGTTTCGGTGAATAACCGTATTTGTCTCCTCCTGAAGGGTTCCCTTGGAGTATCCGGGTAGTCCCTGGATGGCCAATATGGTCGTTCGTCCATTTAATGACTAGAAATAGATTGTTTACAAAAAGTCATGTAGTTTGAGCCGTCGAAAGGCATAAAAGGTTCCCCCGGGCCATCTGGGTTGTCTCAGAATGGCGAATATGGTCATTGGTCCATTTCAAGGCTGAACGTAAACTACTCATGAAAAATCATAAAGTTTGAGCCGTCGAAAAGAATGTTTCGGTAAAAATCTATATTTGTTCCCTCCTAAATGATTCATCCAGGGCATCCGGATTGTCCCAGAATGGCCAAAATGGTTATTGATCCAGTTCTAGGGTAGAAGTAGACTACTCAACAAAAATCATAAAGTTTGAGTCATCGAAGGGCATGTTTCGGCGAAAATATGTATTTGACTCCTTCTAAACGCTTCCCCCGGGGCATCCGGATTGTTCCAAAATGGCCAATACGATCATTGATCCATTTTAATGCTCGAAGTAGACTAAAGACTGGACTCGGAAAAAATGAGACACACAAAAATTATCACCAAAAATTAATTCTAAATCGGATACTTCTCAAATTTTCAGGGAATAAATAACTATATATTAGCTATGTTTTGGCATAATTTATTCATTGAATTTCCTCCCCCAAGCTGAATGCTCGTACATTTCTCTTAACACTGCTCATGAGATCTTGGGCGAGGTTTTGTCTATCTTCCTTACACAATTTCTCCCAGTTTTTCTTCAAAGCTTCATCGGTTTTGAATGTTTTCCGCTTTTCTTCAAGTTCTTCTTCATTATCGCCCAAAACTTTTCGATCGGACGAAGTTCTGGTATATTTGGCGGGTTCGCCTCCTTCGAGACCACATTAACGCCCTTCGCTTCGTACCAATCCATTACAGGCTTGGCGTAATGGCACGAAGCGAGATCCAGCCAGAACAGCGTGGGACCACGGTGAGAGCGGAGGAAGGGCAGCAAGCGCTTCTGCAAGCATTCCTCTCGATAAATCTGCCCGTTTATGGTGCCGGTTGTAGCGAACGGCTTGTTGTACCATCTGCACTCGCAGATCGCCTGCCACAACAGGTACTTCTTCGCGAATTTGTCCATCTTTCTCTTCCGGAACTTTTCCGGAGCCTTCATGTGGGACGCACCGACAAAAAACTCAAGGCCGGGGATTTGTTTGGTGTCCGCTTTGATATATGTCTCGTCGTCCATGACGAGACAGCCTGGCTTGACCAGCCACTCACGGTACAGCTTCCGCGCACGCAATTTGGCCACCGTGTTTTGCTTGTCAGTCCGGTTTGGCGCCTTCCTGACCTTAAAAACACGTAGCCCAGCCCGCTTCATGGTCTGCTGGACGAACCACTTCGACGAATTGACCTTTTTGGCCACGTCTCGGATGGAAAGGTTCGGGTTATTCTTAAAGTACTGCCTTATCTCCCGCGCCTTCTCTGGATATTCCGTTTTCTCTTTTCGGCCGCTTCCAGCGCGCCACTCGATGGTCTTCGTCTCCTGGAACATCTTCACAACGCGGAACTCGGTGGAATGGTGGATTCCAAGCCTTTTGCCGATCCATCTGTGTGACTGACCAGGATTATCGATCACCGCGCCCAAGATTTGCTGGCGTAGCTCTTCTTGTTTCGAATGCATCTTGAAAACTACTTAACAGATCACAATAAAATTTTGCAAACATAAACAAAATACTCTAAACTAGTATCACCCAAAATTTCATTAATTTTTACTCACGCGATAAAAAGTAACACCCAAAACAAAGTGTCGCATTTTTTCCGAGTCCAATCTTTACTCAACAAAAATCCTGAAAAAATAACTGTATTTGTCACCTCCTGAAAGGTTCCCCGGGGCATCCGGATTGTCCCGAAATGGTCAATATAGACATTGGACCATTTCTTGGCTAGAAGTAGACAAATCATGAAAAATAAAAAAATGTCGAAAAGCATGTTCCGATGAAAATTTGTATCTGTCACCACCTCACGTATCGTGGCGAAACATGCTCCCTTCCGGCTTAGATTCCCTGTGGCCAATCGGGTTAAAGAGGCAGTTCACACCAGAACCTGAAGATTGCGACTCTAATGAGCATTTTGACTGCAAAGACTTCAAATTTGATCATATAAATTTTCCGCAATGTGAATTTGAAATCCGGGTCAATATGACCCGAAACACCTTATTCGTAACTTTTTTTTAACAGCCCTTCAGATATGTCAAAAAAATTTGGGTTCAATGCAGAAACGTAACTTCCTATGATTTAGGAAAAGTGAAGAAAATTATAGCATTTTGTATAACTTACTAAAATAAGCATCTAGACGCTTATTTTAGTAAGTTATAGCATTTTTAAAATCCATTTCGGGTCATATTGACCCCGACACCTAAAGAAGGTTAGGTAACATATTTAAAAACCAACAGGTTAGTATTATGAACGCAAACTAACTTTGATTAAAGCATAATACGATAATGTTTTGGACACGGCTACTCCAATCGGAATCTGTTATCGGAATCATGATGTTTTTTTTTTGCGTTCTTCTTGTCAAACATTGCTTGTCAATCAATATCCTCATTTTCCTCTCCTGTTGTTTGTCTCAGGAGGAAAACTAGCTTGAGCTTTTACACATCAACTGCTATATTGACAAAGTTGAAATTTGGGATAGATATGAGTGACGTAACGGTAACAGTACTCAACCCTTTGCTTTAAAATCAAATTGCATTGGAGATTTTATTTTCAACCCCTCCAATACACACTCGCACCAGAATAATGTTTTTTATTTGTTTACTTGTCCAATTGTTTACCAATAAAATTTACTCAGCTTTGAGCGACTCCACTCTTGATAAAAGTGAGTAGAAAATGACGCAAAGTGGACTTAGATTTGTGGCCGTGCACAATGATGGCTCTTTCAATGTTATAACTTTAAATTAGTCAAACGTCACGGAAACAAGACATTGTCTAAGTGCTTGTTTCCGTGACGTTTGATGTTTTCCGTGTTTCCAGGAGCACCGTTACGTAGGCGTTATCATTTGCTTGACCGAACAATGTTCACGTTTCTATGACTTTTGTTCATGGTGTATATTTGTTTAGGGGAAAAAAATGAACTACTAGGAAATTCGTGAGTTGAGGTTAGGGAACGGTTTTTTCCCCATGAACACGCTCTAAACTCTATCTCTTTTATTCGCATGGCTGTCTCTTGTGTTCTCACGGAATGTTTCTCGAATTTCATAAAACGTGGATCTACTCAATTTTTGAGTAGATGTACTTTTTATGAAAATTCACAATCATTTCCGTGGAAGAAAAAGAAATAGTAATGCAGTTTTACTCAGTCGCTGAGTAAGGTGGATCGAGTGTGTATTGTAGTTCAAAACCGACCATAGTCCGCTTGCATTATTGATGGACAGCTTGCATCAGCAAGTACATATTCCCAATGCCGATCACAATCAAATGGCACCATATGCCTAGCAGCGACAAGGTAGTGTTGTTGTCAAACTATCATCTTCCAGTTCGCAGTGCCGATTAACAAGCATTGTGTTTTGCCGGCTCTGTTCGCCAAACACGATTTGGTCAAAACAAATTGTGCCTACGGCAAAGGGGCGGCGTCATGACCTGATTGGTAACTTTCCGGTTTGCGGATTTAGTGGAGTGCACAAATTTGCTATGAATTTTCAAAAGTTCGAATCAATTTTTGTAAACAAAAATTTCAGCGTAGATTACTCGAAACTCTTGACACTCCACCACAATCCGATGTTAGAGGAAGATTATCCTTTTATTCAATTGCATGGAAATGCTGATGATTTTGAAAACTGACAATTGAATTTTTGTTTACCAAAACAGTTTCGACCTTTTGAAAAACAAAAAACCGAAATATACACACTGGTTTCGCTAATGAATGATCTAGAACTGAGCAGGAAACAATAATTGATTAGAATCGATTTCCTAGTGCGGGGAATTTCGATTTAATGAATGTTGTGTAAATTAGCGTAAATGTGATAAATTTGCCAAAACAGCACTTTACACAACTGTCGGGCGAAGCAATCAAAATAGATTTTTTTGATTATTCATTCTTACTAAGAAGATTATGTGTACATATATTTAGCATCCTCATCCACATTTGTGATCGGCAGACTGGAGAGCACAGCCAAAAGCCAGCTTCCATACGTCATCCATTGTAATTCCATAGAATTGGCTTTCAAGGTCCAGTAAATGTTGCAAAAGCTCTGCTGAACACGGTTTCTCTTGGCACAAGTTTCGATCTTGTCACCTTGCCAAGGAGATGGTCCTGTAATTTACTCCTAGGAATTCCAAAGGCATTGGAAACACTCCTAAAGGAATCTCCACGCTCTACAGCTTCCTTTGGACAGTTCAGCTGATCCTGGTTTCAACTACCACGAAAGGTTTTTCTTTTGTAGGAGACATCTATAGAAATCGTTCAGTTAGTTTAAGCAACATCAAGCAGTCCAATAAGCATGTTGGTCTTTCCTCGCTCAATGAGTGACGGTCTTACCCCAACAGCAAACATTTTGTGGACAGCACCATTATTAATGAATGGTTCTGTCAAACTTACCTTTTAATACACTCCATGTCATAACTATAGAACCAGTCATTTTATTGAGGTTTTTGAGTAATAAAAGCGAATACATATTGGAAATGAAGTGCAAAGGATTGGATATGGTCTTTATCTATGTTTATAAGAATGTTTTTATATCTTGGATTGTTCTAGTAAGTTACTCAATAATGTAAACAAAAAAGCTGTGTTTCATAACTATAGAACCAGACGTAAAATTAATATTCGCCAAAAAGTTTACATCAATTTTGCATTGATTGCAGCATGTTATTAATGTGTAGGACCTCCTTTGTTCTCAGTCAGTTCAAACAACCTTTTCGGCATACTTTCAACCAGGTGGCGACATGTAGATACTTGTATCTCGTTCCACGCTGATGAGATTGCTCCATTGAGCTCTTGAACATTCCCGTACTGCTTGTTGTCTGCATACACTGTACGTACCATCAGTCCCCACAAGTTTTCGATCGGATTCTGATCTGGATAACAAGCTGGCCACTCCATAACTTGGATTTTATGTTCAGATAACCACGCCATGGTAACTCGGCTTTTATGAACTGATGCGTTATCTTGTTGGAATACCCAAACACCACGATGGTTTTGCTGCAAGAATGGTAGCAAATGGTTTTGAAGCATCTCGATGTACTCCTGGCTGTTCATTCTTGTTGACGGATAAACAATCTTGACCACTCCGTTTTGAAAAAATGCCCCCCAAACCATCAAACTGCCCCCTCCAAATTTGCGACCAGTTTCAATTACAAAGCTCGTCAGTGCAACTGGTCTCAACTTCATCTTCTTAGACCAACCGCGCCAATACGGTAATATCGGTAAATTGTTACCCTGTTTGATAACTCGACACCGCACCGGTGGTTGGTAACCGGGTTGAAAAATGACAATTTGCTCGTTCGGTGAGCAGCCGGTTCATAAATTTGACAAACCGACCTAACCGAGCCGAGCGTTGCTATTTGAAAAAACATAAGCAAAACAAGTTGAAACGTTAAAACAACATCCTCATCTGGAAGACTTTCATTTCAATTTGAGTGTTTCCGATTTGTTTTTAAAGTGTTATTTGCTAATTTCACGTTTATTGTGATATGTTGTGAAAAAATGAGTGCATCAAAACCCCATGGAAGGAATTTGACGCAACAAGACAACGAAGTGCTTTGGCTGACTTGGCTGGATGTTTCCCAAGATCCAATCTTTGGGACAAACCAGAACGTCGAAAACCTGTACGGAAGAGTATTCAAACTATACACTGCACGAAATATTTAGCGAAACGAAAGCAGTGCGAGAATAAATTTGATTCTTATTATGTTAGATTTTTATGAACGATCAAAATCAAAAATCAAAATCAAAATAGAAACGCTCTCTGTCATCAAAATATTACCCAGATACGAACCCACCGGTGGGAATGGTCTTAGAACCAAGAACAATCAACAATTAAACTCCCTGACTACCCTGTTACAATCAGCGCAACAACTCACCCCGTCGCCGTCGATATTGCCAGAAAAAAAAAAGTTCCCATCCCTTATCTTCTCACGTGTTCGATAACATCCTCACAAAAACAAGCAAATCATAATGTGGGAAAAATGCACCACTCAATCGTTTCTAATCGGTTGACTGGCACCTACCTGGAAGAACAAAGTAGCCCATATGAGCGTGAAACCCCGCAACAAGCGAACGATTGCTTTGATAGCGGAAATTATTAGACATGTTTGCCTGCTCGCTTTCATCATCAATAGTGATTTAATTATACGGTTCGAACAATCCAATGCTACTAAGTATACGTTTGGCATCTTTCGAAGTAACGTCAGTATAATACGGCGATGCGTATGGTGATCGTCGTTTATTTCCCGTCAAGCGGTTGATTAGTGAATGAAGGCTCGATACGGCAGCACTCAATTTCAATCTCAAACTTTTACCGACCATTGAGAATTTTCCATTTTTATCTTCTCTTAAAACCGAATAGCTCCTACGAAAACCGGCAAAGCCGACTTTAGCACCAAAATGCGTAAGTAGTTTCTTCTGCCAATACGAGTGGCGGTTCAATTTCGAAGTCAATCTCTTAACAGGTATCGTTTCTCTTTTCCTTTTTTCCAGGGGTCCCAACGATGTTGTCGGAGGTGGACGAGTTACCCTCGGTCCAGCTGGGAGACTACACCCTACGGTTCGAGCTGGAAGATCTTACTCCGTTCGGGAAGGAGGTCGCCAAAAACGAGCTCCGTGAGACACCGGAAATCAAAGCCAAAGCCGTCGAGGAGCTGCGAGAGCTGCTGAAAGGTATGTACAATGTTGCAGTGTGGGAGGGAAACATTCTTATTCAAATGCGCATATATGTCATTTTCCCAATGAAAACAGCTTATTGAAAACACGTTTATTTCAATAAAATACAGATCGCTTAGTGGACGTACTTGTATTATGAATTCAATTTACAAGTACGTTGCTGGAATAAATTAATTACGTGTGGAAAGATAGCTGCGACCAACGATCGTGGCGCGCAGTAGTCTCTAGAATGCGGTATTCAAAGTCGTGAAAGAGATGCGTGATTTGATTTCTGTTTACTAAGAAAATCTGTTTTTTTTTTAATTTAAATTACGTTTGACAAAGCAAACGTTAAATTTTACTGTTTAACGTAATGATCAGATTGGTGATTCACTCATTCACACACACACAAAATCTTATCTTCATTTGGGTGGACCATTGTCATCTTAAAAAAACAAACAATGAAGTGCTAACTCGTTCCCTAGCTTCTGCACAACGATGGTCTGATGATCCTTGCTCGAATTCCAATCAAAATAGTTTTTGGAAGTGCGGATGGTTTTGAAAAATTCAAGGTGTCAATGGATGGAAAGTAAATGTTTCTCCTATTCGCGTTTGCCCGATAGAAAGTGAAACACTTGTAGTCACGAAACACACCCTTTTGGCGGTTCGTCATTCTCAAGCATTTCTTGCATATATTGGTTTTGTTCGACAAACTTCGTTAGATGTAGCCCGAAATGTAAAAAAGTGCATTCATCTCTCTGTCCAACATTCCATCAGATGCGAATGATGGCATATGTGCATATCACCAGTCCAGTCTTCCAAGGTTTCCACCGGCCTGACTCTCCAACACGAACATCGTATATCAAACGAGCAGTCTCTTGAAGACGCTGCGAATAAATCCTGTAGTGCTGCTTGGTTAGATTGAAGCAGCGCATGCTTTTCAGAACGATTGTTGACTGTCTCGAACCAATGTCAGAGAGGCACAATCTGTCAATGAGTTCAAAAAAATATGGTTTTCTGGTAGGCGAGGGGTTTGGGGGAAAAATGGGGAAGAGAAAAAGGGGGGTTTTTTGTAAAAAATTTTGTTTTTTTGATTAGTGGGGGTTTTTTTAAAAAATTTTTTTTTTTTTTTTTAAAAAGAAAAAAATGGTTTTTTTAAATATAACGGGGTTTGTGAATTTTATTACTTACTAGCTGAACCCGGTGCGAGCGCTGCTACGCTTGCAACTAAATGAATGAAAATTTAATGGAATTGGCACGTTTATGGTTGTTTTTTGGAATAAGTTTTTTTTTTCTTGACTAAGAAGGGGTTAAAACTTCTATCAGAACAGGCTTCTTGCCCGAAAAATACTCATTTTGTGTTTAAGTTACCTGAATAATTCTCATGTTTGGTTGAAATTTGTGTTTCATTTGTATAAGCACTGAACACGGAGGGTTCTCAACCCATCATACAATCATTGCCTTAAAAACCCCCACATGCCACATTTGGTTCCATTTGCTTGATTAGTTTTCGAGTTATTAATAAATGTGTGTTTCATTTGTACGAGAGCCCCCCTTATATTGAGGAAAGGGGTCTTAAACCATCATAAGAACCTTCCTCAGCCCTAAAAAAGGCCTGCTTACAAATTTTCACGCCGATCGGTTCTGTAGTTTCCGAGTCTATAAGGGTCAGACAGACAGACAGACAGACAGAAATTCATATTTATATATATAGAAAGCCTGCCTTCAAAAACACCCCCAAATGTGGTTTCATTTGCTTGATTAGTTCTCAAGTTATGCCAAAATTTGTGTTGAATTTGTATGGGACATCCCCCCCCCCCCCCCCCCCACCCTAAATAGGGTCTTGGGCTGCCATAGAAACATTTCGTGCCTCCTAAAACCTCAACATGCCAAATTTGGTTTCATTTGCTTCATTGGCTCTCGAGTTATGCTAAAAATTATGTTTCATTTTTATGGGAGTCTCCCTTCCAGAAGGCGGAGGGGTCTCAAACCACCTTAAAAATATTTATTTCCCTCAAAACCCTCCACATACCAAATTCAGTTCCATTTGCTTGATTGGTTCTCGAGTTATTCAGAAATTTGTGTTTCATTAGTATATGAGCCCTCCTTTCAGAGAAGGGAGGGTCTCGAGTCACCTTAGAAACATTTCTTGCCTTCAAAAACCTCCACCTGCCAAATGTGGTTCCGTTTACTTGATTAGTTCTCGTGTTATGCAGAAATCTGTGTTGCATTTGTATGGAAACCCCCTCCCTCCCCTTCCAGATGGCGGAGGAGTCTCAAACTTCCATAGAAACATTTCTCTCCTCCAAAAACCTCCACATGCCAAATTTGGTTCCGTATGCTTGATTAGTTCTCGAGTTATGCACAAATTTGTGTTCCATTAGTATGAGAGCCCCCCTCTTACAGAAGGCGGAGGAGTCTCGAGTTACCTTAGAAACATTTCTTGCCTTCAAAAACCTCTACCTGTCAAATTTGGTTCCATTTACTTGATTAGTACTAGAGTTATGCAGAAACTTGTGTTTCATTTGTATGGAAGCCCCCCCCCCCCCTACCAGAGAGAGAGGAGGGGTCTCGAACTATCGTAGAAACATTTATTGCCTTCAAAATCCCCACAAGCCAAATTTGGTTCCATTTGCTTTATTAGATCTAGAGCTATGAAGAAATTTCAGTTTCATTTGTATTACAGCACCCCTTCTAGGAGAAGGGAGGGGTCTCAAATTACCATAGAAACATTTTTCGCTACCAGAAAACCCCACATGCCAAATTTGGTTCCATTTGCTTGATTAGTTCTTGAGATATGCAGAAACTTCTGTTTCATTTGTATGGGAGCCCCCCCCTTTCTAGAGAGGGGAGGGGTCTCAAACTACCATAGAAACATTTCGTGCCTCCAAAAACTTCTGCATGCTAAATTTGGGTTCCTTTGCTTGATCAGCTCTCGAGTTATGCAGAAATATGTGTTTCATTTGTATGGGGAGCCCCTTCCTTTCAGAGAAGGGAGGGGTCTCTTACTATCTTAAAAACCATCTCCGGCCCCAAAAACCCCTGCATAAAATTTTTCACGCCGATCGGCTCAGTAGTCTCCGAGCCTATTAGGTTCAGATAGACAGACAGACAGACAGACAGATAGACAGAAATCCATTTGTATATATATAGATAAATAAAACGTCTACAAAACAATGTGTCCTCTTCATAAAATGAACAGTCCTTATTAGCCCAAGAATGCTGCCGTTAAAAACACCAGCTACAACAGGCAATTGATCAGATTAAGAATTTTGATAATTTACTTTTATTGGGCCATCGTCAAGCGGGACCTTAAGAAGACTCAAAAAGCTGTTGTGAACGAGAAACAGTTCAAGGCAAACTGGCGTTCTGCGGCGAATAAAGTGGACAAGGAGACTGTGCAAATTCTTATGGCAGGTGTTAAACGAAAGACCCGGAAATTTGCATTCGGTATTCTGTATTAACTGAACTTGAAAAAGAAAAAGAATTTATAAAACTTTCGACAAGTTCTTTACTACAGATCGAAACACAACAGTGCTCGCTAGCATACTCAACAAATAATAGAATAAAAAACGTAAAGGTGGTTGGAACATGAATGAAAGAGAAAGTAATCAAAAAAAGTCTCTCAATGTTAGATTCGCCCTAATGAAAAAAGTCCCTAGAAGTTCACTAATTCATTCTATTTATAGATTCAGTATCGGCGCCGGCCACGTCCTCACGGTCTTCGGGGAGGGGGAATGATGATTAGTTTGACAATTATTATTAGAGACCGTGTTTACCTCTGCGTCTCTACAATTGTCAAGGGAAGGATACACAGAAAAAAAAAGCGTTCCCGAAAATGAAAACGGACCGGATTCAGGATTTTTCTCTTTGAACGTTATTTAGTTCATGATAACGTAATTCAGTTCTAATAGCTATCATTATTATTTTTTTTTTTTGTTTTCACCCGATAAAATAGATGAGCTTAGAAATATTTACTTTTCTTTAGGAAAAACGGCTGGAGTAGATAATGTCATTTAGAGTTTTGCCCTTCCATTTTATTCTTGGCCAACCAAACACAAATATAGTACAGCGTTTGCAGAATAAAATAATGGCTTGATTTAAGATGTAACAGATTCACTTCTCGACTTTATGTTAGACGCTTTACAATGGCTATCAGTGAAGCAAAGAATTTGTATTTAACTATGGTGTTCATTTTTAAAGTAGTTTGGTTTGCTTCTGATATTTGTGTGATCGAATTGAAAGAGGAAGTGATTTTCATAGATATAATACTAGAAACGCGGATGAAATAAGAACACCGAATTTCTTGACATGTGTTAAAAACTATTATATTTTAAAGGAATAAATGTTTTCAATTCGATGCCAAGACACATTAAACGTGCACCAACACTTTCAGAATTTAAAAGACTATGTATTTCACACGTTAAAACTGTATTCTGAGCAGCAAGCGAAATTTTTTTTCAAATGTTTATGAAGATTGTACTGAGATGTTTTAATTAGGATATTTGTGTGAATTTTTGTAATTTTGTTGTTTTATAATGAAGAATGTTTTGACGAAGTTCTTTACAAACGGATTAAAATGAGTTGGTATTTATTTTTAATTTTATTTTTGGTTTTTTGATAATGTCTTTTACTGGATTTGGATTGAATTGCAACAGAATGTCTGATCGCTGGGAATACTGCGAATTTGTGGTTAACATCAAAGCTTTTCACGATTATGTCGGTGAAGCAAATGGATACTTTGAAGAAATTTATATCTGTAGATGAAATCAGTTCGTTTTTGCATAACTGGTTGATTGTTCAATTTATCTTAGAGATAATCGCTACTCACCTGGGGGGGGGGATTCTCAGTTCACGGTGTATTTTTGCTTGTTCTCGAATTCACGACTGCAGTGCACGGATTTTTTTCCGTGTAGTTTTGTGTTAGTGAGGCAAGGCTATTTTTATACCATGGATGCACTGTGGTAAGTGATGCGGTCAATGATTGTTCTGGAACTTTTTTATCTGGAACTTTTTTCAATATGCAGCCAACTTAACACAGCCATTAACTCTGCACTCGAAGAATATAATCGTAAAGACGAATCAGAAGTCAAATTATGTCCTAAAACTTTTTCAATTTCGCAAATACGAAATTGAAAACGAACAGCTCCTCTCACGAACGCATTTTGACGGAACTGTAATGCGTGCATTTAAAAAAAAAAGGGACTAAGTGTTCCGATTTTTCTTGCGATTACTCTGCCACCTGATAATTCATCCACCGGTCAGTAGTCAGTATATACTAGTTGCCTGTATACTGTGAACATTTGACAGCTCCATCAGTTTGTTTACGACAGCTATGGCGAGAACCGTGAAACAACTTCGATCTATGGTTTGTTCGTACCGCCTGCTCCATCCGGGTCTAAAAAAGTCGGCCATTGTGGCCCACTTTGTTTCGGCCGGATACGATCCATAAACAATTTTAAGCTATTGAAAATAACCAAAACATAAGGTGATGTCTTATAATGCCGATTTTTCAGAGTAAATTTACTAAATGCACTGTACTTTACTATCACAGATTTCAAATTTAAGCAAGGGAGGGCTCATATGCAGCACTGAATGATATAAAATGGGTACACCTTCGCAATTTTATTCATTAGTGTCGCAGTACTGGAGCTGCGCAGATCATCGAGCCATTAAGGATCTGCAGCTGGCGATGGAGGCAACCCCGATGGCATGAAACCTGCAGTGCGGAGCGGCAAGGCGCCAACGTAGCAGGTGGTGGAACATGCCACAGAAGGTGTAGTGGTGAGCTTGTTTATTGCTCTGAGACTGTTGCTAGCAAGCCCTTGGCTAGGCAACCGTTGCTAGGCAGCCATTGTATATGCAGTGGTGTGCTAGGCAGTCGGTTGCGGTGATGATTTGTAGCCAGCCGGTGGGCGCCATCACGAGGTGCAAAATAACGTGCTTGTGTGTGTGATCTTCTTGGTAGCCATCTTTATCTAAAGCGCAACGTGCACGGCCAAAATAATCTGCTTCGTGAAATGACCGAGAAGGACTTACACAAATCCGTTCTTTTCAGGACGACCAATCCAAATCTGAGAGAGTTTGTTTAATTTGAATTTATCTAACAACTAACCAAATGGCAGACAGCGGTGGCTAAAACAATTTTAATTTTCTCTCCGTTGCATACCTTGAACATTATTCACTATTCACAAATGGCTGCCGTCATGAAAAATTGAATTGTCAATTCAAAATCGAAAAATAATCGACCGTCACGAAATATCGTTACAAATTAAAAGCTCATATCTTCATAAATGCTCGATTGATTTTCAGAATGTTTACATCAATAGGATGGAAACTTTCCCGCATATCAATTCAATTATCAAAATCTATTCGTTGACAATTTGAATCTATTGAAAGTAACGAAAATGAAAGCTGATGTCTTATAATTTTGTTTTGCAGGCTTGCTTTCATGAATTCACAGTACTTTCCTATCACAGATTTCAAATGTGAGCAAGGGAGGTCTCATATTCAGCACTGAACGATATAAAAGCAAATTTTCTGAATCGTGTTGCAGTACTGGAGCTGTCTGGAGCAACGAGCCAATATTCATTGGCAGCTGGCGATGGCATGTACCCTCGAGGGTGCACTAGCTTCTTTCGGCATTGTGGAGAGGCAAGGCGCCAACGTTGGATTTGGCTGCTGGCGGTGGCAACCGTTGCTAGGCAGCCATTAATTATGCACTGGTGTACTGAGCAGTCGGTTGCCAACCGGTGGGCGCAACCATGGGGAAATAAGGTGCTTGTGTGTGTGATCTTGTTGGTAGCCATCTTTGGTAAGGCGCAACGTGCAACTTCTGAAATAACCTGCTTCTTCAAAAGACCGAGAAGGTTTTAATTAATATGCGGCAATTCCAAATCCGTCCTTTTCAGGACGACTAATTCAATTTTGAAAGAGTTTGTTTGATTGAAATTTGCTCAACATTACTATCCAAGTTCCTACCAATTGACAGCCAGTGGTGGCTTAAACAATTTCCTCTTCGTTGCATACCCTGAGCATTGTGTACATTTTTCAAATGGCTGCCGTCACGAAAAATTTAAACACCGGACGCTAATAATTCGATCGGTTCTTGGTGGATTTATTGTTGAGGTTTTTGCTCTGATCAACTAGAGGTTTTTACGATTGCCATTTTATTTACTCAAGAGTTTGAAATTTTACAAACAAAAGATGAATATATTTTGCGTACAATTCATCAATCGGTATTGGAAAATTTTAAAGAATGTTGCGTTCCGGCAAGTATCAAGAAATTTCCTACATTTGATTTTCGAAGAGGATATTCCGAAGTAACATTCTCTGCATACTCCAATTAGTACAGTTATGAAGAGTTATTCTGTTGTTTTAACGATTCGCTTTGGATAGAGTTTTACTTCTTGGAAGAAATAAATTTTGAGAAACTGTGAAAGTGAGAATGACTACGATGCCTAATCGTTTTGATGCCAAACGTATGCGCAAATTTCGGAAGCGCCTTAAAATCGAACATATGGAAAATCCTCCGACCATGTACCGATGTCGAGTGAACTCGTGATTATCAGGCAAAACTTAAACATTGCCAACTACTGGTTGAGATGCTGGAGAAGGGCCTTCAATTTGAGGCCGTATCATCATTTCTGAAGAGTGTACAATTTTCTAATTTTCATAATGCATACTAACATACAGGGTCCTCCCTTAGCTCAGTCGGTAAAGGCGCGGCTACAAAGCTACACCATGCTGGAGGGGGCTGGGTTCGATTCCCGGTCAGGTCTAGGAATGTTTTGTTAAGGAAAATTCCTCGACTCCCTGGACATATAGGCACAGAAAAAAATAATTAATTTTAACAAGCGCGTAACATTTCCCCTCGTTTAATTCCAAGCCAAAGCAGGCGTAAACAACGAAATTGTTTGCAATCTTTCATGCGCCATGCAACAATGTTTGCAATCTTTCATACAACAGGCTAGATTCACGCATTATCTGGCTAAAATTTACATGAAATATCCCATTACTTTCTGTTAAATCTAGCATTCCCTTTATGTGCATTGTATAACACAGAAAATTTAATGTTTCTTTTTATCTGTGGGGTATGATTGTACTTGCCACACAATCATACTAATGCAAAAATGGTGCCTGGCATCGAAAGCTCTCAATTAATAACTGTGGAAGTGCATTTAGACTACTAAGTTGCTAATTGCGAAAGTAATAAGCTTGGAACGCTAAGAAAGAATAAGAAGAAGACTAACATACTTACTCACTTATGCTAATCCAACGTCCGATTAGATCAGTAGTTGCGTTGCAACATAGTTTGAAATAAACATTTAATTTTCTGCATTATCTAATGCGTATAAAGGAAATGCTAGATTTGACACGAATGCATGGAATATTTCATTTAAATGTAAACCTGATATCACTGAAATCAGGTCTGTTGTATGAAATATTGCAAGCAATTTCTTTTTTTTTACGTTTGTTTTGGCTTTCAATTGAACAACTGAGAATTTTACGCGTCTGCTAAAATTCATTATTATTTTTTCTGTAAATGTTCCGCTACGAATCTAACGAAACTAATCAAATGGTTTAACGTAGTCTACGTGAACCGGTCGTGTGTTAAACACAACCTCACTGATTTTTTTAGTATTAACACTTCCCGCAAATGACGATTATTTGGCACGAAATCAGACATCTTCAAACAACCAAAATAAATAACACTAAACCAAAATCACTGATTTGGCAAAGCGGTTTGTCTACCATATGTCTGAGCTTGGTTTATGACGCTTGAGATGTACAACATTCGACCAGCACTTACTACTGGCGCCATCTATTGCTAAACAGCGGGAACTTAGTTGCGCACCTAATATATGGTATACAATGAACACAAATTTTGCTTTTCCTTAGTAATTTCCATATAAACATCAAATGTTTTGACCCATTTCAATAACGAATGAGATTAAATTTCAAGAGGCTTATCAGGACGGATTTGGAATTGTAAAAGACAAAGACCAGTTTCCTTTTTGAATTGATTCTATTTTCTTTATTTTTCGTTCGACTATGCATGAGATCAAGTGGAAGAACTTATGTATTCCACATCTTAAGAATACTTAACAAATGTGATATTATTTAAACAGTCATCTTTATTTGTGCTCCACAAGCAAGGCCCAAATGTCATCAGGCATCAATTAGCTGAAAACGGAACTGTGAAGCGATCAAAAAATCTTCCACGGAAATTCCATTGACGTATACCGCGGCCCAGCAATGTGACACACCGCATACGAGTTGTATTAAATATAAACACGTTGTCCGATCATTTTGAGATTGAGATCATTACTCAACAAACACCGAAAGAACGCATCGTTTGTCATAAAAACCGCCGTCCCAGTCGCTCCCTACGCGTTATGTATGCTTCTTATGACTAATGGTAGCACTCGGGTTAGCAATTACCAACCAAACATGGCAATGCAAAAAAATATATAACCGAAGAGTTCGTTTATAGTTATTTACTAGCGTGTTCATGTTGATTAACAAAACCTCAACTGATGAATGAGCTTCACAACTTTCAGTTCAATGACCAGCGTTCTGACGCACCTCAAATCAATATCTAGTTAAATACACAGAACTGCGCTGGAAATGACAGCCCTGACACAGCACAAAATCAGAAACTTTGACCGTGAAAAAATGTTCGTGTAAATGGAAGAAGAAAGCACAAGTACTTCTGTGTATGTAAACAGCCTACTACAACGCACTGAGCCCATCGTGTGCCTCGAACTAGTTCACGGCATGCTGCTTTTGTTGCCTCCGCTCACAGTGCTAAGTGATTGCAGGCTGCGACGGCCGCCGCATGACCTTAGCATTTTTAATAAAGCGAGCAATTCTGGCTAGATGGCGGCGTTGTTATCACAGCTAAATCGCTAATGATCGGATAGGGGATGCAAAACTCGAGGTGACTGCGATGAGTGGTTTAGCCATTCTTTTACACACTGGTTGCTTACAGGCTGTTGAGAGGGAACCTCATCCATCAATCATGTCTAATGGCGTAACGTAAAATTAATTCCCACCGCGTACTGGAAATTCGTGATCTGCCGACATTAATTGTTCGTTACTGTTTGATCTTCCCGTACAGGTCAAGATGAGCTGGTGGTTCCCCTGGACAATGACGACTGGATGGTACGATTCTTACGGCCGTGCAAGTTCTACCCGAAAAGCGCCCTAGAGCTGGTAAGTTTTTGACTCTAAATGTATGGTTAATATAAGATCTTCCCATTTTAAAGAATTTATCTCGCTTATTTCCCAGTAGTAAAATAAAAAGTGTTCTTCTAAACATTGTGCTTTACCTCCCCCCAACAGATCCAACGCTACTATCAGTTCAAGGTCAAACACTGGGACATGTACCTGGACCTGAGCCCATCGCGTGAGGCCAACATCTTCAAGCAGAACATCCTGGCCGTTTTCCCCAACCGGGACCAGCTGGGCCGCCGCATCCTGCTGCTCGAGCTGGGCAAACCATGGAAGCACAAGGAAGTCACGCTGGACGAGGTCTTCAAGGGTTGCGTTCTGTTCTTGGAGGCGGCCATGCTCGAGCCCGAAACCCAGGTCAACGGTGCGGTGGTCATCTTCGACATGGACGGCCTGACCATGCAACAGGCGTGGCAGTTTACGCCTCCGTTTGCAAAGCGCATCGTCGACTGGCTGCAGGACGCCGTGCCTCTGCGTATCAAGGGAATCCACATCATCAACCAACCAAAGATCTTTAACGTGGTGTTTGCCCTGTTCAAGCCGATTCTTCGGGAAAAACTACGCGGTCGTATCGTTTTCCACGGCACTGACCGTGAGTCCTTGTACAAGCATTTGTCGCAGGAATGTCTACCGCCGTGCTACGGGGGAACCGTCAATGCTCCGCGCGTCGTGGGAGATCAGTGGTACGAATTGCTGCTCAAGTGCGACGACGAATACACCGCCATCAACAAGTACGGCTACATCAAACAGATGGATGAACTTAGAATAAAGAAGAACAAAAAGAAGTGAAATTTAATTCATGTAGTATGAGGAAAAACGACAATGGTAACAGAAATGTGATCAACAACCAGACTAAGTAAATCAAAATTGTTAAGTTGTTAGGTTTTTAGGTTCTTATTCTTGCACACGCATGATCATTGATCACAGTAGTGGAAGATATTTTACTCGAGCTCAATCATTCCTATGCTAATACGTGCATAAAATAGGTATATATACATAATTTATTATTAACATATTAACAATCTTTGTACGGCTCTCAAAAACAACTGTGTATAGCTATTAGCGAGTATTTATACTTACTTACTTAAGACCGTGCCGGAAATCAAAGTCACGGCTAGTTATAAGGGTTAGATAAGGAAACAAAGCTGAAATAATGGTGAATCTATGCAAATGTGCTTAAGATTAAGTTTTACTATGCTTTTAAGTTTAAACATGGTGTTTTACTATACTGCTAGTGGACCACCGATTTTTATATTTTTACATACCCAAACAAACAGTTTGTATCTTTGAAACATTCGCGTACTGTAAATAGATTGGGCAAACCAAACGGAGGTAGATATTTTCTAATAATAATGTTATTCGCTAGAATGGATTAAAATCAGTTGTATATTTGAAAGAAGTTCCTGTTTTGTTTTAATTTACCAAGAAGAAGCCTATACTTTAGATCATTTTAAAATGGAAATGCTTTAAATGCCTGTATTCCGAGTTTGTAGAAAGAAGGGTCCGATTTATTTTTTTGTTAGATTCCAGCGTTCTCCCCGAATTTTCCCAATGTTTTATCCTACAAGCTAAGCAGAGTCCAACATGTTATGAGTAATCTATCAGCGTCGTGCATACAACTGACGTTTTGGTTTGTTTACATTTATTTGCTCCTTGCTCCTCTATCTATAGATAGAGGAATCCAACTTGAAAAAAGAAGAAGACACTGAGTGGTGATAAATCTGACAGCTCCCATGTTAAAGTATACACAGAAAAAAAATCTTGGGGGAAAAAAACCCATTTTCCCCAGCAAACCCATCTTTTAAAAAAACCAGTAAATTTCGGGAAATTACAACGGTATGGTAAAACATTCATCATTTTTGGGGTATTTGACAGACCTCTTATTTAAATCCAACCCACCCGTGGGGGGAAATCGATTTATTAGTCAGGGAATTCCGGAAGAGGGGGGGGGGAGGAGGAAGTATAGGAGGGAGAGGGGTAGGGGAGGGAAGGAAGAGGGGGGGGGGATGTTGGTTTTGCGCTAAATCCGGTCAAAGATGTAACAGTTGGGGGGGGGGGGGGGTGGGGGGGGGGGCTGTATTATTGTTCTTTTTTTTTTTTTTTTTTTTTTTTTTTTTTTTTTTTTTTTTTTTTTTTTTTTTTTTTTTTTTTTTTTTTTTTTTTTTTTTTTTTTTTTTTTTTTTTTTTTTTTTTTTTTTTTTTTTTTTTTTTTTTTTTTTTTTTTTGTGGGGGGGTTTTCGGGGGGATAAAGCGAAAAACTTCTCAGGTGAGTAACTACAGGGTGCGGCAGAAAATACATGCGAAAATGTTCAAAGTCTTGAGTGGAGGGGAAGGGGGAAGGAGGAAAAGGGGAAAAGGAAGGGGAAAGAAAAAAAAGAGAAGGGAGAAAAAAGAAAAAAAAAGGAAAAGAAAAAAAAAAGAGAGAGGAAAGAAAAGAGAGAAAGAAGAGAGGGAGAGAAAGGGGGAGGAGGAGAAAGAGAGGAGGAGGGGGGGGAGAAATTGGGTTAGATTCGTGTAGCTAGTGACTGAATTTCTGTCCGAAAGTGTATTTGTTTATGGTTCACTTTCAAGTGCGCCTCGCAACATTCTATTGTTTTATTGCAAATACCACAGTACATTTCGACAGAAGTTCGATCACCAGCTTGCTGCTCGCCCAGAAGAAGCCGAAAGAGATTGCCAAAGGGGTAGGGTCGCCATTTGGCAACACAGGTTTACCGCATGCAAAAAGTCCCTCCACAAGGATGGTCCTAAAGCATTGCGGAAGCCGGTAAGGGAGCGGACGTCCGCGCTTTGCACGCACGCCGAACGTGATCAAATCGGTCCGTGCCAAAATTGCTCGCAACCCGGTGCGTTCCATACACTCAAAACAAAACCGCAGTAGAAACTACCATTTCGAGGGTTAAATTAAGCGCAAACACCAACAATTTTCAGCTGACTATTACGGCGTTTTATATTACGCCGCCTATTAGTTCATCCAACGCGCGGTTGTGTTTATATCTGAGGTCTGTCTCATATATAAAACATAAAATAAGAATATTTTTATAAAAAACGTAAATTTTTTAATAATATTTTGCTGTTTTTTTAAATAATAGTATTGGGGGGTATTATTGGTTTTTTTTACAACATTTTTTCTTCTGTTGGAAAACATCCAAAAAAAGCCACTATTTCTGGAAAATTAACCGAGGCAATAAATAATAAAAGAATACATTCATCCTTCTTAAAGAGAAGGAATAGTCGACTATTTATTGAGGGGGGGGAGTACGTACAAATCGTTCCTTGCAACAGATGGCTATGTTCCTTGTTGAAGAAGGAAAAAATGATTATCCTGTTCCCCGACGAAAAGCTTTTCAGCATCGATGCTGTGGCCGCACGGACCATTTCACCGCAGAAAATGGAGAACGTTCCGGAAAAAGTGAAATTAAAATTTCAAACCAAACATCCGGCTGGTGTCGTGATGTTTGGCTTGGTGGCGTCCAACGGCTTGAAAATGCCGCCTGTTTTCATTGATGCTGGAGTTAAAATCAATACCGAAGTGTATATCGGTATTTTAAAGGACCAAGTGCTTCCCTGGGTGAAGGCCAACTTCTCCGAGGACCAAAACGTTGTCCTACAGCAGGATGGAGCGCCGTGTCACACGTCCAATCGAATCCAACAATGGTTGAACGATAACATGAAGTTTTGGCCGAAGGATTTGTGGCCCCCTAGCAGTCCAGATCTGAATCCGTTGGATTATTCGATTTGGGCATATGTTGAAACACGAGCCTGCAAAACATCACACCCTAGTGTGAAAACCCTGAAGTCAACCATAACACGCACATGGCAGTCAATGTCGGAGGACTACGTCCGAAAGGCATGCTCTGGCGGACACATTGAATAAATTTGTTCAAAAGGACTTTATAAAAATAACTGCATGCTCTGGAGGACACATTGAATAAATTTGTTCAAAAGGACTTTATAAAAATAACTGCACTCGAAAATGTTGATATTATTGCTTGATTTAGTTGAAAAATAGAACAGATTTTCGCGTTATTTTCTGCCGCACCCTGTATTATTAGATGGTTTGATCGTAGACTGTCATTAAATGTCTTATCGATTATTAATGAACAAATTTTCTCTTTATTGATTAATCATAAACAATCAACTAGAAAATGAGAAGAAAAATTAGTAATTTCCATTTAATTTCAACTACCTTTATTGCTCATCTTAATTATTTGTTAATAGATACTACTATTAAACTTCGCCCACTTCAACACTCGATGGAAATATTCCTGCAGCTTCTAGGAACTTTCGTAGTTTCACCGCTTGGAGTGGCTTTGTCAACATGTCAGCAATCATATATTCGCTAGAATTTCTCCAGTGGTCTACATCTCTCGAATATAGTGATTCTTAGTGTCGACATGCTTCGGTCTGCGACTCACGCTAGGCGAACTCAGTTGCTTGATGCAGGACCGGTTATATTCAAAGATACCCATGGTAGCCAATAAAGGGTGATACGGTCAAAATTTGGTCAAGGGAAAACGCGTGTAAATCGGTGAAATCGTTTATTTAAAAAATCAAATTAAATTTCTTTTTCAAGTTCAATTAGTATAAAATTCAGGAAAAATATTCAGTTAGGCTTCCGCTTTTCCAAATCCGAATTGCCGGACCTTACGCTTGACCCCTGCCATCAGATTTTGTACAGCCACCTTGTCCACCTTCTTCGCCGCAGAAAGCCAGTTTGCCTTGAACTGCTGCTCGTCCTTAGCAGTTTTTTTGGTCTTCTTTAGGTTCCGCTTGACAATAGCCCAGTATTTCTCAATTGGGCGGAGCTCTGGCGTGTTGGGAGGGTTCTTGTCCTTGGGAACCACCTGCACGTTGTTGGCGGCGTACCACTCCATGGCCTTTTTACCGTAATGGCAAGATGCCAAATCCGGCCAAAACAGTACGGAACAACCGTGTTTCTTCAGGAAAGGCAGCAGACGTTTATTCAAACACTCTTTCACGTAAATTTCTTGGTTGACAGTCCCGGAAGCTATGAAAATGCTGCTTTTCAAGCCACAGGTACAGATGGCTTGCCAAACCAGATATTTCTTTGCGAACTTTGACAGTTTCGTGTGCTTGAAAATATCTGCTACCTTTCCCCTTCCTTTTGCCGTATAAAACTCCTGTCCCGGAAGCTGCTTGTAGTCGGCTTTGACGTAGGTTTCGTCGTCCATTACCACGCAGTCAAACTTCGTCAGCATCGTCGTGTACAGCCTCCGGGATCGCGCTTTGGCCGTCGTATTTTGTGTATCATCGCGATTTGGAGTCACTACCTTCTTGTAAGTCGATAGTCCGGCTCGTTTTTTGGCTCGATGCACGGTTGTAGACGATACACCCAGCTTATTTGCGGCATCTCGGAGAGATAGGTTAGGGTTTCGCTCGAAACTACCGGCAACTCTCTTTGTCGTCTCAGCGGCTTCCGGTTTTCGATTTCCCCCCGATCCAGTGTGTCCAGTGTGCGCTTCAAGTTGCGCAAAATCCGCTTTGTTTCCACTCAATCGGCTTGTGATGAACAGCTTACCTTTCGTCCTAGAATAGACACGTTAAAGGCAATATCTGGACGAGTGTTGACTGCAACAAAGAGCAAACCACCAACCAGGCTTGTTTGATAGTTTGTCCCACTCCTTCTTGGTTTACAAATATCTAAGGTATAATGGAATCCGTAATGGCTTTGCTTCATGCTTTCCGAAACGGCTTAGAAGTTTCCGAATATATCTGGTCTGATTCATCGAAAGGGCCGGTTCATAAACTACGTAGACTCACCCCCCTCGTAGACTTTTCTCCATACAATTTTTTGAAATTTTGTATGGAGCGTAGACATTCATTGGTCTGACTGACTTCAACTTCAAGAGAATTGCGACGGCCAATGACGACACAGTGAAGTGTTTGTTCGGATCCCGGATAATTGATATTTCTCCTCAATCCGACAGGCCATGCCAATATCATCAAGGTAGACAGCTAGGTAAACACAATCTTCACCTGTTCCACCAGCTGTGTTCCAGTGATTGATGGATCAGATCCTTCAAGGAATCCCGGGTATTACGGTATTCATAGATGACATTCATATGATATAACTCATTTGCTTCGACTACGAGAGGTACTAAAGAGGTTGGATAAGTACAACTTGAGAGTGAATCGGGAGAAGCGCGACTTTTTCTCTGACCGAATCGAGTAAAGACTGTATTCGATGAAATTTGGACACACAAAATAGGTCAATAGGACTTGCTTACTTACTTTGAACCACACTTTCTTTAGTTCAAGTTCATTTTCTATCAGTTTTGGAGTTTTAACGAGCTTTGCCTTCATGATTGCCCAAAATTTTTCAATTGGGCGAAGTTTCGGAGTGTTTGGAGGGTTGACGTCTTTTGGTACAAAAACTACATTATTATCTTTGTACCAGTCTAAGACGGGTCGGGCATAGTGGCAAGATGCCAAATCCGGCCAAAACACTGTCGGGCCATCGTGAGATCTCAAGAAGGGCAGAAGTCGTTTTTGGAGGCATTCGTCCTTGTAGATTTGTCCGTTGACGGTCCCAGAGGTGATGAAGGGCTGACTCATTTTGCCACATCCGCAGATCGCTTGCCAGACAAAGAATTTTTTGGCGAATTTCGACAGTTTCTTCTTCCGTACACTCTCCGGAACGGCCAACTTAGAGGTGGCGACGTAGTGTTCCTTTCCTGGCATTTGTTTGGTGTCGGCTTTAATGTAGGTCTCATCGTCCATCACAATGCAGGACGGTTTTGTGAGCCACTCCCTGTACAGTTTTTTTGCACGAGTTTTGGCAACCGAGTTCTGTTTATCGCTCCGGTTCGGTGCCTTCTGGACCTTGTACACATGTAATCCAGAACGTTTCATTGTTTTCTGCACAAAACAAACTGAAACTTTCGCCTTTTTCGCAACATCCCTGATCGAAATGTTGGGATAACGCTTAAATTGGTTCAATACCATCATGGCCTTCTCCGGATTTGATGTGCCACGTTTTTTGCCACTACCATTTTTCCGCTTGGTTGTCTTACGGTCCTTGAACGTTTTGATCACATGAGATACGGTTGAATGTGCGATTCCGAGCTGTTTTCCGATCCATCGATGAGAAGCGTTTGGGTTTTCGAAGTGAGTGCCCAAAATTTGTTGGCGCACTATTTCTTCATTCGAAGCCATCACTGAAATCACTCGACCGATTTTCACGAAACTCATTACACAATTGACACAACACAATGAAATACATTCAGTTAAAATTTCAATAATTTTTACCCACACGCTAAAAAGTTACGAACAATTGCGTGTGTCCAAATTTCATCGAATACAGTCTTTATTGTGGCTACATGGTCGATAAAGACGGAATTCACAAACTGCGTAACAAGGTCGATGCGATGCAAAACATGCTAGTTCCTAAGAACAGGGAGCAAGTTCGATCCTTTGTTGAGTTAAATACTTATTACGGTCGATTTTTCCCTAACTTAAGTACGATTCTCTATCCGCTTAATAATCTGCTGAAAGATGGTGTATCCATTGTCTGGAGTAAGGAGTGTGAGAAGCCATACGCGTTCGTTAAGAAGGAAATGCAGTTGGATCGGTTCCTAGTGCACTACGATCCATCACTTCCGGTGGTGTTGGCCACTGATGCTTCACCCTACGGAGTAGGGGCGGTACTCAGTCATCAATATCCTGATGGTACTGGGCGACCATTGCAGTACGCTTCTCAGACTCTTACTCGAGCTCAGCAGAGATCCCGAATAAACAAGTATTTTAAAGGTATTATACCATTTATCGTTTCATAATTATTCAAGTTATAAACTGAAGATAAAGTGTATCATATCGACGATATATGATATGGTAAATCAAGATCTTACCATAACACTAATAGGTTGTTAAGTATCGTTACCATACAAAAAATTACTTTTTCTGGAACAAAATTTCCGGTGTATCATACAGTAAATAATTTGTGAATAATATTTTTTTCTGCAGTTTTACTATAGGTGGTATCGTTCAATTCTGATTATATCATAACATATTTTTTTCAACCGTTTTACGATACACGTTAACATAATTTAATAATAAATACGATATAAAAAGATAATAGATATCGTTACAGTATAGTAATATTATATGAGAATTTCAATCATGATGATAACTGCTACAATCATGATACAATAATGACTAATACTTTTCCCGTTTGTTGTCTCCCAATCCAAGTGATTAAAAACACACCTTTTATTGATGATGTTGATGTTGACTTGATGTTAACATGAGTCATACATGTTGTGATAAAACTAAAATTTACGTATTGTTAAAACAGTTTCCTGTTTTTTTGTTTATTGTGACCACAATTCATATATTTCCTTCGTTATATCATACAATGAATGAGCAAGGGATATACTATATGGCACTGTTCATTTCTTGTTTATGAAATCATTATCATATATAGAATACGCTATTTATGGTTGTTTAAAGTTTGAATGGTTTCTTACATTCCATCAGCATTATACACGGATGATACGTATAATGGTGATAACAACATGAATGGAAAATGTATAATAATGATGGTAATTTTCTATTCGGGATACTCACAAATTGATAAGGAGGCTTATTCGATCATCTTCGGCATCCGTAAATTCCACCAATACCTCTATGGTCGCAGGTTCACTTTAATCACTGATAATAAACCGATCAGTCAGATTTTCTCAGAATCCAAGGGACTTCCTACTATGTCTGCGATGCGAATGCAGCGCACTACGCCGCATTTTTACAGGCTTTCGATTACAAGATTCGTCATCGACGCTCATTGGATCACTTCAACGCAGATGCAATGTCTCGTTTGCCGCTTTCTCATACTGATTCCGTATCGGAGATCGAGAAGCCAGATGTAGTGGAAGTAAATGCTATACAGACGTTGCCCCTGACGGTTGACGAGTTAAGTTCTGCTACTCTTTCGGATTCAACTGTTCGTGAATTGTCGCGTGCTTTGAGAACGGGCAAGGTAGTTGATGCCAGATTTCGTTTAGGTGTAAGACAGGAGGAATTAAGTCTTCAGAAGGACTGCATAATGCGTGGTAGTCGTGTGTATATACCACCTTCGCTGAGAATGACAGTTCTGAATGAACTTCATTCATCGCATTTCGGGATTTCTAGAATCAAATCGCTCGCTCGAGGCTACTGTTGGTGGGAAGGCATCGATAAGGATATCGAAAACCTTGTCAAGGATTGCGCTTCTTGTCAGGCCAACAGAGCTAATCCTTCGAAGGTTTCGTTCCACTGCTGGGAAATGCCTTCAGAACCACCACCATCATGTTGGTAAAACAGTAGAACCAGTCGAACGGAATAGAAAAAAGTGAAGCAAAAAGCATACTGCGCCTGAAAAATCCCCTCCAGTGAAAGTTGAGCGGAAAAAATATTCTTCTTCCTTACTCACGATTGTCAAATAGTTTATGCCATTGTTTGCACCAAAATTGGCTGAAAATTGAAAATTAGAACTTCAACATCCAAAAGGTTGTCCACGTTAAAATTACAACACACGCAAATAGCTGTAAGTTTTTTGGCTTTAGGGTAAAATGCTCGAAACTGTAGGTAATTTTAATTCTCTATGTACTGTTTACATCCTGTAAGTTTAATTGAAAAGTGCAGAAAAGTTCTTGAAATGGAATGAGCAAATGTTTTCACGTCGGGTGCGACCTCGGCGTAGTGGTTACCATCCATACCTCTCACGCCAAAGTCATGAGTTCGAATCTCACCCCCGCACAAGTTACGATAATACCCAAAATGAGGTATTTGAGTGACTACGACGGGAGATGAACCAGCCCGGTGCTGAAAATCTCGATAATCAAGAGAAAAAAAAAATGTTTGCACGTGCATTTGGAAAGTCCTAATCTTTCGCATCGTGCCGTAGCTATTCGGGTTGGAGCATGCCACCATAAGTCATTCGAGTTCATTTCGAGTCCAACACAATTCTGGGTTGATCTTAACGTTCGTGAACATATTGCGTTCGCCTGCCATATATGCAACATCAGCGATGCAAAACTTGCTACACATGTGCATACCTAAAGGCGGATGACTGTTCTTTTGCAGACATGTAATGCAACTCAAATTGGAATTGGAATAATTCTATGTTACCGATCAACTTTTTTTTATTATTATTATCGAGACTTTCAGTCTCAAGCTGGTTTATCGCCCGTCGTAGTCACTTAACACCTCTTGGGTATGTTTTGTGACCTGTCCAGGGGTGCGTTTTGAACTCGTTACTTTGGCCTGAGCTGGATGCTAAAATTATAAAAACAAAACAAGCGTTATGAACAATTTTATCAAACTAGCTAGATATAATAATAATCAACCGATATGTTATTTAATACTGCAATAAACGAAAAAACCTACACATTAAGGTTATTGTACAATTTTGTGGTGGTACTTGGACTGTCCCATTTTTAAATTAGAAAGATTAAGTTATGAGCCGTTCATCGAAACGTCAATCGGTATTCACCTGTTTCCATGAGCGCCTGTTCGTTTATGAACTTGGAAGGTCTTATTTCATATTGAATATAAGAGAAGAACACGGCGAACGACTTTTCGAAGATACTCACATCTTCACCGATGTCCTTGGTGTAAAATTGCGGTCCTGGATGTCCTCGTGAACCTCTTTTATAAGGTTCCTGATATATTTATGTAACGGTTTTATTTTGCGCATAGTAAATCCCATATAAACTGAAAACCTTGGGCGCGAAAATCTTTTAACATGAGAGTTTGCAAAGTTGTTATTGGAGTCAAGAATGCAAAAAAGTTACTCGGAGCGAGAAAATAAATCATTTTGATTTTTTGCTCATCCAATTTAACATCCTATCATCATTATATATCCTATATTGAGGGATATTTTTAATATTAATTATCGACTAATATGAAAATTTTCTCAACAAATAAAAGTAAACTTAATTTATGTATTTCAATAGTAAACTTTTATGCTCGGATTTTTTACAACAAAATTCCTTCGTCTTAGAATACTATTCAGTGAGAAACTCCTATCGGTGCTAAATGCTATCGTAAATTTGTACACGCACTCGACGGAGGTTGAAGTTGAATTAGAATTTAAACCAGCAAGCGTTCGATCTCCTGCTGAATGGTGACGATCTGCGACTTAAGCTGCGAACCCTCATTGATCGTAACGGAGCAGGCCACGATTGGGCGCGACACACCACAGGCACGTCCCAGGGCTTGCTTTGAGCGAACGAAAACGTACGGTACGTTCTTGTCCTCGCACAGCAACGGCAGATGGAGGATAATCTCCAGTGGTTCGGCATCCGCCGCCATCACGATGAACTCGGACAGACCACGATTCAACGTTTTGGTGGCTTCGTTAGCACCACGTCGCAGCTGTTTGTAGTTGACTGCTTGCTGGATCAGGGTCATGATTTTCGAAGTCAGCGCCTGGTCCGCCAGCGGATAAGCCTTCGGGTTGACTTCCTCCGTCTGAAATAGGAAGTAGCAATAGATGAGTTTTTGGAATTTTGAGGTTATGCGTACGTTTCATGAACGATTAACTATTACAGCGCATATGAGCAGGTACTTATGAAACTTTAACGATTATCACGATAACTTACCATTATACTTATTGAAAAATGAATAATAAACCAATATCGATGGTTAAATACAAGATTTGTATACACAACTTTTTTCAAATTAAAGCCTCGGCGTGTAGCTTCATTGGCCGCCTGCAGAGTAATGTGTTTATCTTTTACCTCGTGCGAGTTGCTGCTTCTTATGTTTCTTTGCTTTTTCCTCTTTTTTTAACAGTGGATTCGGCGCCGAAAGTCGAACTATAAAAGGAAGTGAATATCGTACAGATGAAAGATTTCAATTTCGAAGGAAGGTTCTACACGGAACGAATCATTTACTCATGGGAAATTTTTTTATTGAAATTATTTTTCCTCCTTTAGGGCACTTCCAATCCTGATGGATATTCTGATCTATTTTTCGGTGAAATGAATTGGATTCAAAAATTTAGATCACTAAATTTTAGATCAAAAAAGAGAGTTTCCCACCGCTGATCTAAATCGTAAAGATGTATTCAAAGAAATGTAGATGGCAACCAGGGCAACTCGATCCGATCATATGCCATCTTGTTATGTTTCTGCGTTTATTTTATACGCGGTCTCAAGGCGTTGCAAATTAAATTTAATTAAATTAAATTTGCCAGAAATCCAGTGCTATGATACAGAAGCTCGATATAATAGTTAATTGTTTCGGTAGAGCGTATATGCCTTGTTGATGCGACGATGATCGCGTGTTTCGGTTCGATGACGAAGGAGAAGGTTGTTGGTTTGGCAGGATTTGTTGAGCGTGTCGAAGAAAACTGGGACTTGCCGGTTTGTGCCTGATTTCTTTCAGTGCTTACGCGCTACGTTTCCTGGAATAAGTGAATTTCCAGTTGTGTTATCCAGAAGATATGCAGGAGGAGGTGGTAAACTTTCCGATGATGTATATGGTAGACTTTGCTGTGCCAGATTTGGTGAAGCTGCTGCAAGCTTAGGACTAGGTGTCTTGCTTGAACTTCACGGTATTTATGGATGATTAACCGGATTTGGTGATTGCTGGCTGTTGTGTTGTTATGGATGCTGATAGCAATAGAATGCTGTGGTGAAGCCATCGTCGGAGTTGTCGCATTGGACTGTGGCACCGATTGCAACGGCGTTGGTGAATGGGACACTGCAAATGACGATAGCACTGGAGACGCAGATCTAGATTTTAACTTGAACGAACTTACCCGTTGCTGGCTATCTACACTTGCGGTAATATCCATTCGGTTTGGGTCGGGTTTGGCAACATCCTTACATGTCAAGACAACTACTTCGTGCATATGTTGACTGTAATAATTCAGTTTTTATTCCGATGCTTTTTCTACGAACGAAGACGAGCACCAAGCGGTTCACCAGCATTTCACGTTAGTTCAAACTAGACATCCGCATATTGGAACAATTGTTGGCAAATTAGCTCAAATGTAATCAAAACCCTGGACATCAGAAGTTGTTTTGTATCAAATGTTACAAAATGTTTCCATATTAATCAAAGTTGGAAGATTAATCCTGTTTTTATTGTATTAATCTGATTGTTGACAAATCAGCTAGAAAATCTTGTCCAATTTGTTGACCGTTCTGGATGAATAATACTAGAACATCTTTTATTTAGCCGAGAAGTCGAGGTCGGTGGGAAGTGCATTTAGAACACTAAGTTGAGAGCAAGCGCTAAGGTAATTGCGAAAGCAATAAGCTTGAAAACGCTAAGAAAGGAAGGAAAATAATTAGATTTACTCATTTACTTTAGCCTGCCGATGCAAATAAACAACACCATTG
This sequence comes from Aedes koreicus, assembly GCA_024533555.2. NCBI lineage: Eukaryota > Metazoa > Arthropoda > Insecta > Diptera > Culicidae > Aedes > Aedes koreicus. The sequence continues at coordinate 42,932 of JAHHFK020005849.1, forward strand.
AGAGAAAGTTCTCCACATCTACAAAGGGTCAACAAAAACAAGTAATTTTTTCTCGTTGTTCTTGATAGAACGAATCATATATTATTGAACAGTTTATTATGTTGCATAATGTCGATCCTGCAACAAGACTTTAAAGCACATTACATTTGCGTTGATTAAACATAAAATATAGCAATGAAAATAATAATAATAATAGTAATAATTCTCTTATGCAGTAATGCAATGATACACATCAGATGAGTTGGCTCTAAGGGTTTTTTGCCATTTGATGCCGAATATGAAATATTTCTAAATAATCGTTCCTCCTACCTGCCTTTCACTATCGAAAGACACTGCCAGCTAAATAAAAGCATATACGGAGCATAAACTGCTTCCGTGACAGCTGTCGGACGTTTTTGAGGAACACTTCCAGATCGATCACTCCGCTGCGGAGTGCCTCACCCACAAAGTAGACCGCATCCTTGATGGCCGCTTCTTCGGCGTAGGCATTCAGTAGCCTGAAATAAATGAGACCATACTTTACCACACAACCCGTACCATTCCAACCTTCAATGGTATTAAACTTACAGCTTGTACAGCGCTGCAGTTGTTGTCACAGCTTCGTCCACATCGATACCGTCGACCTTCTCAAGGCTCTCGAGGGCCCGTTCCAGTTCCTGATCCTTATCCTTGAGCACGGCGATGCTCTTCGTAAGTTCCTGTTCGTCTCTCTCCAATCGACCGATAATGTCGTTGATCTTCGATTGGCCTTCGTTTAGTTCCTGTTGGGTGCGCTTGAGCGTTTGAATCTCCGCCTGGCATTGATTCACCTTCTCCTGAATACGTCGCTTTAGCTTATCTTCCACTGCACTGACCAGAGAAGCTTTGATGTGTTCCTCGGTGATGGTTCCCGTGCCCTGAGCCGAAGGATTCTGCAATGTTATATGTTAGCAGCTGTTTATAAATCAAGAAAAAAAGAGATCTTACATAGCCTGCATTGTACCTTGTAGGCGTGGGCATGCTCGGCGGCATGTACGGGGGGATAACTGCTACCGGCACCCGGCTGACCGTAACCACCATAGCTTCCAGCTGCCGGTGGATATGGTGGAAATTGCTGCCCCGGGTATGGACAAAAAGGACTCTGTGTGCTTGTTGTCGGTGGCTGCGGCATAAATGATTCTACAATCAAAAGATCAGAAATTACCTTCTTCGTTCAAATGCTTCGCAACTAGATCTTACGTGTTGGATAGGGTGTTGTTTGCTCCTTCGCTTGTTTCGGTTTCGAATACACCGGAGGAAATTCTCCAAACGTAACGATCATGACCTGAATCAATCCAAGCAAATCCGATTGCATTGGCGCCCAGTCGTGCAGGTAGGGTAAATATATTTTGCCATTATGGTCCACGTACATCGACACTACCGTGGATGGGTATCCAACAGCCAGATGCATATGGGAATGTGATAGGTATTGCCCTTGTATCGCACCGGGATCGTTCCCTGCAGATTCAGCAACTGCTTCACAGTTCCGTCATTGAAAACTTCACCGCGGGAATTAATGATAAGAAACTTAAAGCAATAAATAAATCTGACTCACCACATTCCTCGTATCGACAGGCCAGTGCTTTGTTTTGTTTCAGGCAATCAACGACGTCCTTCTTGGTGGCAGTTGGATCTATGTACTGTGGGGGAGAAGATAGCAATCAAAGAGATAATTGTTTAATCATTTTTTTCCCCTCACTTAATAAAACTCTGCTCCTACACTTACATTCACAAGCATTCGACCGAAGGGGCCTGGCAACCCTATCCTTTTTACTAACGTTTGACAGTATGCAACATATCACGGGCCTTATTTGAATAAGGCCCGTCTGACGTTTGTTACTACGGGTACGCGCGCCAGTATTGTTTACAAACAATGAATCTTTTGATGTTTGGATGTTAGAGATGTTGGCTACAGCAAAATGACTGCCCGCCAGATCCTAAACACCGTTAACATGGCAAAGAAGAACATGTATAGTAATTTATTACCTTCACAACATTCAGTGACTTCCGCTGGCAAACCAAGTACCTAAACCACCACACGGTAAACTTCACTTTGCTTCTCCATTTTGCAGTTTTTTCTTTCTTCTAGAACGATAAAGCAGCTGATTGTTTTTCGTGCACGGTTTTTTTTATTTCGTTTTAAGTGCGAAGATGGATAGAATAGGGCAAAGTGAAAACACACTTGAATGACATTTCTCCCTCCATTGAAAATTATGTGCGGACCATATCAGTCTCATTGGAAACAAACGTGTGTATTAAGTGACGGGTGTTAAAAATTATGTACGGCAAATGAAAATCATACTGGCTCACATGAATTCGATTCGAAGCAAAAATTGACCGGTTTAAGTGCCAATTTTAATAATCAAAATTATTGATTTATTTTCAGTGTAAAATATTTGTCATCTGAGGACTAACAAATATTTTTGTTGAATTCTACCCAATATGTTTGTTGATTCTACAATTATGATAGTTACAGGTACATCTCAACATGTTTGTTCTTTCAACAATTGTTTTGGTTGGATCAGCAATTGTTTTTTTGTCGACTCAACCATCTGTTTGTTGAAATAATAATGCCATATTAGTTGTTTTAGCAAACATGTTTGTGAATCTGATAAAAATGTTCAGCTTGGATTTTAAATTTTTTTTTGTATTAAATTCAAAAACACATTTTTATTTTTGCATTCATATCTTTTATTCATTAATTAAAATTCACGGTTAAATTACAATATCTGTAGTACAATTTGGTGTTCAAGGTGTGTAAATTAATTGCTTTCAAATTGTACGCATGTATGTTTATAATTGCTTCCTTTATGTTGTTTTCGCCATTTCAGATGATTGTAAATGTTCGTTATAACGCAGTATATATAGCATTTATACTTAATTTTTGAAACCTATCAATGTTATGTTGTCGTGTCTATCGATTAGAATACTGCTCAATTCATATATTTTGATTAGGTTACATTGATTTACTAAAAATATTGTTCTTTTGTAAACACGGTACCATATTTAGTAAATTTATTGATGCATTGAATCGAATTGGATTTAAAAAAAATGCTCTACGTTCTCAAAAAGCTGTTCGTAGTCTGGAGTTGATTCTGTATATGCTCTTTTCGATTCAGTTAAATCAATCGATGATGGAATGAAAACTTCGTTAATAATGTTAAACGCAAATTTGTAATTATGTTTGATACTAAGCGATTTACAGAGATTTAACTTATTATTGTTACTTCTACAGTACTGTTTAGCATCCTTATGCTTAGCTTCACCACGCATAGCCCACTGATGACGAGGTGTACCAGAACATGTTATAAATGAAGGATAATGCACTAAATTATGATGTTTAGGTTTGAGACAATCGTTAAATAAATTTTGATATT